>VZSZ01000260.1:0-16575 GCA_013398815.1 Ibidorhyncha struthersii
CACTGTCCCTGGAGGACATTTGCTGCTGGACAGAGATATTTTGGGAGGCGTGCCTTTTCCCGTATTACCCAATTTAATTAGGCACAGTGTAATCTTTCTAATGCAGCTTCCATGGGGGGAACACATGGGAGGTAGAGGTGACACGGTGGCATGCATCCAGTCAGGGCAGCCAAATACCGCAATATATCAGCAAGGGTCCTGCTGAAACCCGGCTGAAAGGGCTCGCTCCTTCCCATATCAAAGTCACGAGGAAACCTCCAGCTGCCCCGAAGTGGGGCTGGGGCTGGCTCCGGACGTGCCAGCCTCGGGCTCGGCAGTGTCCCCATCCCAAGGCATGCAGGCGAGGCATTCCTGTGGGGACGGGGACTGGACGGGGACAGGCGCGCAAGGCTGCTGGTGGGCTGGTCACATCCCCCGGGGCGGGCAGCCCCCTATATCAGCTGGGCTCACGGGGGCAGCACCGGCAGAGTGTGACCGTGAAGTCCCCCAGCCTCTCGCCCACCCTCTCCAGCCATGGATGACATTTATAAGGCAGCGGTAAGTGCATACCTTTGGGGCTGTGGTTGGGGGGGGGGGGGTTAAAGGGTTTTTGGAGATTTTATAGTAGATTCCCCAAAGCTGTGACAGAGTTAATTCAATGGAGAAATGTGAGTAAGAAATAATTAAAGGTTGGCAACTTTTAGTCAACATCATCATCTGGAACACAAACCTTTCCCACTGATGGCTCTGAAGGTTTCACGCTCCTCTTGTAAGCGTGAAACTCTCACTTGTGCTGCTAAATTATTTACAGCTACTCCCCTGGTTCCCACTGTAAGGCAGGGAGATGACCCGTGGGTGAAGTTATAAATCTCAACAAAATCTTGAAAGCCTAAGAGGTGGCTGATGGTTTTAGCCTGGACAAAGCAGAGCAGCATTTCCCAAGAAATGAACGTTATTTGTATGGGTTAAACCTCACCTTCTTCTTTCTGGTGCTTTATAATTCTGCCATTGCTACATTTCCCCCTTCCTTAGCACAATATTTTTCTGGGAGATTTTAAAAAAAAGAACCCTTGGCTTTTGTAAGTTATTTCCAAACATCCTCCTTTGCTTTTGCTACTCCTGATATCTGCTCTGCAGAAATCCAGAATGTGAGCTATGCCCTCAGGGAATGCAGAGCATCCTAACGGCTATTTTAACTTACACAGCTGCACGCTGTGCTCACTGTGTAAACCCAAACTATTTGGTCTGTAATAAGAACACTGCATTATTTTGTAATGTAGACAGACAGTGATATGCAGGTGGAAGAACGATGAAAATAGATTCTGGACTGTGTGGATTGTTACTGCGACCCTTCCGTAAGTGGAGTTAAAGTAACAGCTTTTTGATGATTTATTTTTAAATATATAGTCGATCATGTTTGATGTTAACCAAGGGCATAAAAAATACATCGTACAAGTCCTATTTTAATTCCAAGGTTTTTAGAGAGAAGAAAGATAGTGCTTGATACATAATTGAAGAAAAAAACAAAATGCTCGCACCTCTCCTGTCCTTTGGTCAGCCCTGAACCTCGTGAAATGAAACCGCTCTAGTGACCCTGACAGTGTGAACAGGCTCAGGAAAAGCTGTACAATATAGTGCCGAGTCCCACAACCAACACCTCAAAAAAGGAGAAAAATGTGACCTGTAAAGTCAAAGAAAGTCCAGGCCTCTCTAATTAAGCTTTTAAATTAAATATGTTCTCTGCAACTCAAGGCACAGCTCCTCTCCTTATTGTTTAGGGACCTCATGCCTGTAATCAGGGAGAAAGGCTGAAGTGCTTTGCAAGCCGGCGATGCCCACAGCCAAAAGGGTCTGTCCGTCTGCTGGGGCAGCGCTCTCACAGCATGGGTGGAGAGCCCCAAATTAAAGGGTTCCCCATTTGCAAGCTTCAGCCTCTCTCCAAATCTCTACCCCAGAAATGGGCAAAAATCCACAGGTGACAAGTCATCCCTAGCTGAAGCCTGTAGGCTTTAGCGGAGTTGGACCGTGGAGCAATTTAGCTGAGAAAAAGGAACGGCAGCAATAGAGAACAACCCAAAAATTCCTACCTCGGATACCAAAAACATACCCCAAACACAGAACCCTTGACCAAGAAAACGGGCTGGATTTTGCTGGTGGTTTGAAGGTGGGGCCTCGCTGGTAAATGTGGGGCTTGAGTCCTGGGCATTAGCGGCCAGCACCTTTACGAGGCAAAACAAGTCTAAGCCAGGCACAGCTGAGACAAACAGCTTTTTCGTGGATCTATTGCCCAAGATTTTAACAGCAAGAAAACATTTAGCTGGAAAAAAAAATTTCAAGAACTTCAACTTCCCCTGCCTGACTTCAGATGGAAACATGGGATGAAGAAGAGAGCTGATAAAAGTGAAATGCAGCAGATTTGGCATTACCACAGCCGCCACAGCGCTGTGAGCTCACTGCTTGCCTTCCCACACCGCAGCTGGGGAAACCTGTCCCTGAATTGATGGGGAGGGGAAAAAAGGAATAAAGCCGCGAACAGCACCCGTGTCCAGAGGGCCCTATAAACAGCTCAAGAGACATCTCGGTAATAAAAGTGTCACTCTATAGTTATGATGCATTTAATATGCATGCAGCATAGCTCCACATCTATCATTTCAGTAATTAAGGAAGCTTCAACAGTGAGTATTTTTTATTTGCTGCATGCTTATGGCATACATTAGTATTATATTTATGCCAAATTCCCTACGTGCAGCCAGAGAACCCAATGAATTTTCATCTTGCCCACTCATGCCTAGATAAGGGTGTGCAAGCACAAAGCTATTTTGGGAACATTTTTAGGCTCTGTTCAGCAGCACTAAGAACAGTGCCAGGGACAAGTGTCCAGATAAAGGGCTGCAAGGATAAATACCAAAGCCTGGGAACAATCGGGGAGCTCATCTTTATCTCCGGCACCTCTCTCACCCAGGCTTATAAATAGTGAATGCACCAAGAGGGTCAGGTTACCCGAATGGCAGGACGGTGGCCATGGACATTGGTCGAGGGAGCGTTGTGGCTGCCCTCGCTCTGCCCAAACAATAGCCGCGAAGGGCCGGCAGCTGCCTGTTTGCCTTCAGCAGCGCTGGAGCCACAGCGGGCTTGGGTTTCCTTCTGCAATGGCAATCCTGCTGCTGTCCTTACCACTTTCTTACTTGAAAGTCTTCACCTGCTGGCGCGTGGGGAGTGGGATAAGGCTCTCTGCCTGCTTCCCATAGACCCCGTCCCCCTAAGAAAAAGCTCTTTCCCCGCCTCTCGCTGCAAACGGGGAGGATAGATTTAGATTAGATACTAGGAAGAAATTTTTCACTTTAAGGGTGGTGAGGCACTGGAACAGGTTGCCCAGAGAAGCTGTGGAAGCTCCATCCCTGGAGGTGTTCAAGGCCAGGCTGGATGGGGCTTTGAGCAACCTGGTCTAGTGGGAGGTGTCCCTGCCTATGGCAGGGGGGGTTGGAACTTCAAGGTCCCTTCCAACCTAAACCATTCTATGATTTCCAGCTGGATTTTGCAAAAAAACACTCCTCTCTGCAGCAAAAGCATCAGCCTTCCCTCAAAGACAGGATGCCACAACCCTGGGCCAAGGGGTTCTGCCCTGACCAAACCATGGTGGGGATGGGTGTTGGGGACTGCTCACACACGGGGCATGGAGGCAGTAGCAAGGAGATATCAGTGGGGTCAGGCACCCTCTGCACGGGCCAGATGTAGTTCTGGCAGGGGTCGTGTCTGCCTGACTCCGGAGAGGCTGTCGACCAGCCTGGGAGGGAAAAGTCAGCGTTTTAATGGATGCTACTGAAGGGGCAGCTGGACATGGTGGTGGGGTCAGCAATTTTAGATAAGTGGCACCAGCTGGCAGGAAGGAAGCCAAAGAGAGAAATGCACTTAAAGAGGCATGACACAGAGCTGATGCATTCCTCCTTGCTCTCCTCATTGATTATTTTCATTAATTCACACTAACTAATAAGCTCCCACTGATCGCCTGCAGGGAATGAATTAGGGTAGGGTTTGGGAACAATCTGCCAGCCCATTTTGG
This sequence comes from Ibidorhyncha struthersii, assembly GCA_013398815.1. Classification (NCBI taxonomy): domain Eukaryota; kingdom Metazoa; phylum Chordata; class Aves; order Charadriiformes; family Charadriidae; genus Ibidorhyncha; species Ibidorhyncha struthersii. Next base: position 4,040 of record VZSZ01000260.1, read on the forward strand.
CTAACGCCTAATAGCTCCACAGGCCATTTCTTTAGGGAGATACCCAAAACTGGCTAAAGGGAGTAGCAGCTCCCTTCTGAGGCAGGAACCTTTGTAATAAGCACCGACTTGGATGGAAGCAGACCAGCTCTTAACGTTCTGCATAGCGCAGAGAGTTTCCTGACTCTAGGTCTGAAAACCAACAACCAGGGATGGTCTTGTCTGCCTCTGCCTCCCCAGGGACCTCGCCAGCATGGCCCACCACTGACCTGGCATCAGCCCACACATGAGCAGCCCTCAGTGGCACAGCTGTCCTGCTGTGAAGCCTTCCAGCAACAAGAAATTATCCCTAAAAAGTTGACAGAGACAAATGCTTTTCCCAGTGGGTCTTCCCTGCTCGTGAAAAGGCTAATTCTGATAGATGCTGCCACTCTCGAGAAATGACGCTCACTTCAAAGAAGCTGGGAACAAATTTTTTTTTAAGGGGAGGAATCTCTTAGAGTACAAAGTTGTGGTGACAAAACCTCACTGGTCGTATACCCTGTAGTCCATGACGGTGACAGTTGTAAGGCTTGGCTGACCTTTGCAAAGGCTGTTTGAACAAATAGCATTACCTTTTAACCATTAGTGATGCTAAGGAAGACAAATGACTTGGTCTCTGTGTTTTCCTTACAGGTTGAGCAGCTGACAGAAGAGCAAAAAAATGGTAGGTGCATCTTTAACCTGACACTGTAGCCTAAAGACAAGCTCCACAGTCCGCAGCCCAGCCTGCCTCAGCAATTACACCCCAGAAAATGAGGCGTAATTTGGCCCAGTCTGGCCAAAAATGGGGCATAACCCAGGGATTTTGATCCACCAGCATTTCAAGAAAGGCAGTTTCTGTGCGTGTGCCTGGGTGTCCCCACCATGCCATGCCTGGGCAGTGCTGGGGTGCACAGGCAGGAGAGGCTGTGCCTGGGATGAGCCCTCTGCCCCAGGGCTGCCCACTTGCAGGGCCGAGGCACGGGGCGAGACCCCCCCACATCTCCTCTCCCCTCTCTCCCCAGAGTTCAAGGCTGCCTTCGACATCTTCGTGCTCGGGGCGGAGGATGGCTGCATCAGCACCAAGGAGCTGGGGAAGGTGATGCGGATGCTGGGGCAGAACCCCACCCCTGAGGAGCTGCAGGAGATGATAGACGAGGTGGATGAGGATGGTGAGAGATTTGGGTTTCTTCACTCTCCCAGGCAGCACTGGCATGGGTGGAATGGGGCAGGTTGGGAGTGCTCAGTGTCTGCACAGTGCTGGTAGGATCCGTTCTGGGGACAGCCACAGCCTGCAAGGAGCAACCTGCAGCACTGTGATTTTGAAGGACACTAAACACCCACCAGACTTCAGCCTGGTTCCTTTAGAAAATTTCCAGGCAAAGAGAAACTATAAAAGTTATTATTCCTATAATGGTCAGACTGCTTGAACTGATTTTTGGGGACTACTCTGAAATTGCACAGATCCATTTAAAAAACAAAATATAGGCTGGATGCAGCACCTGCCATTTCAGAAGTGTCACAATTACAGGATTCTGTCATTGGGAAAGTCTTTCACTGCTCAAGTGTACACGCACACACACACATAAATAACTGCCAATATTGATTAAACCAGTCTACCAGTGATCACATGTAACAAAATCCACTGTGTGCAAGTTAGGCAGAGATACCATACTAAGTAACTGGAAAATAAAAAAAAAACAGTTAAAAATCAGGCAAGAAAGGAAAATAACTATGTAATGGAAAACAACAGTACTGTACTGCTGGTGCAAAACCACACTGCATGAATACCTGCCTTCTGGAGCTTTTATGATCAATACCTAGATGAGATGGACAGGTTTCCATATTCCATTCCATATTCCAATTTCCATTCATCAGTACTTCCAGTAGGACTTTCAGTTCATTTTGCCTTGGCAAAATGACTGCAGAAAGCAAAAATTCCGTGATCAAGTCAGTCCCTGGCCTCATTCACTTCTGACAGCATCCTGAAAGCTGCCTCTTGCTGCAGAGCTGCTCTCCTGAGTTTTGCTCCTTGGTTTCTAAAGAGAAGTTTGATCTCTCAGCGTTGCGTGTCCACCCACCGGAGCGCTGTCTGATGGTGTTTGTTTATTCTGCCTGCAGGCAGTGGCACTGTAGACTTCGATGAATTCCTTGTTATGATGGTCCGGTGTATGAAAGATGACAGCAAAGGAAAAACTGAAGAGGAACTCTCAGATCTCTTCAGGATGTTTGATAAGTAAGGGCAGCGACACAGCACGGTGGGGTGGTGGGAGCAGTGCAGCCACCCCAGCTCCGCCTCCCCAGCATGTTGGTACACTTCTGCGATCTTACATCCTTGCACAGAAATGCCGATGGCTACATCGACCTCGAGGAGCTGAAGATCATGCTGCAGGCGACAGGAGAGACCATCACCGAGGACGACATAGAAGAACTGATGAAAGATGGAGATAAAAACAACGATGGCAGGATTGACTATGATGGTAGGAGTCTTTCTTACATGCAGTTTGGTTGTGAGCCTTTGAGCGTCTCCCAGGGCAGCTCTTGTGGTGCCGGTTGCCTTCAGGGACAGGTGTGAGCTTGTGCAGGCAGCGTTGGGCAATATGCCTGATCACAGCTGGTGTCTGCACAGGAGTGGGGGGTTTCTTATCCTTGTGAAATGGAGGCAAGTGCCTAGGGCTGCCTTAACTCTCTGCATGCTGAGAGAGCCAGCCTGCGCTGAAGCACATCTGCTTTTCACCAGAGACCTGCCTGTCCCCTCCTGCCTCCTAAACACAAGCACCACCTCCAAAGGGCTGTGTATTTGAACACAATGCTGCCAAAATGACCCCCAGACCATTTCCAAGCTGAGCTGGTGGCCATGTCCCTCCCCAGGCACTCACCTCCAGTGTTTTGGTGGTGGCCAAGGGTGACGCTGGGCTCTGGTGACATTTCCAGTGGGAGTCACGAGGAGTCCTCGCCATGGCCAGAGGAGCTGTAGCCATTCCCCCTCAGCCTCTCACGCACTGGGGGACTGGAAAAGGAGACAGGGCTGGGGAAACCTGCCAAAAGCGCACTTGGCAGCTGCAAAGGCACTTGCATCCCACCTCACACCCCTTATCTCCTATGTCTTCCCCTTGGCAGAGTTCCTGGAGTTTATGAAGGGAGTTGAATAAATCTGAGGCCAGATGACAGCCCAAATCTCCTAAACCCCTCCAGCTCCGCACCTCATCTCCTTGGCTAAGTCCCCTGGCTACCGGCATGAAGACTGAGTGCTGAGAAGGGTGGCCACTGGGAAAATAAAATGCGTTAATACTGAGTGCCTCAGATGGTCGTTCCTTGGAGGTTTAGCGAGAGCTTCACCCTGGTCACATACTCATGACTAATGGGGCTGCTCCTCAGGGCCACGCTGAGCGCCTGTGAGCTGTGTCTGGGAAGGTGACACCACAGTTGGAGCTTTAAGTCTCCAAGGAGGTATTTTGCTGCCAGGCCAGTGGCAAAACCATGGGTGCTTGGTGGGGAGCTGCCATGTTGCATCTCCTCATCCCTGCCACAGTGAGTGGTTTCAGGAGCCGGCACTGGTGCCTGCTGGTTTCACTGGAGCACCAGCAGCATTTTAGCGACAAAATGTAAATTAACAACCACTCATGCCATCACTGAAATCCCTGGGTGAGGGACAGTCCCTCTCCTCCCTGCTTTCACCCTGGCTGTCCTGAAGGGACACCCCTTCCTCCCCCACACCATCCTGACGGCCACGCTGCGACACATGCAGAAAGACCACCTGTATTTTCTTTGGAAACATGAATAAAAGCTGTTCCTAAGCCAGACTGGGTGCCTCCTTCCCACCTTGCCCAGCCTAGCAGGAAGCAGGCAATGGCAGCCCCACAGCACCTTGCAGTCCTCCAGCAGCCTTGGGTGGGAACCTCACTGTATGAACTGAAACACCCAATTTTCCCTCAGAAATCACGTCCATTTGGGCCACAGGGGCCCTGAGCAAGGCATGACCCCACTTTGGGTCTCGACTCCCAGGCGCAGGGTGACAGCACGGCTGAGGAGCATGAGCCGTGCTGTCCCGGAGGGCCCCGGGTGCCATCTTCTCCCGTCCCAAGGAAGCGCAGCATTCCTGCGGCATTAGCAGCTCCTCCTGCACATAGCTGCCTCCTCCCATCGAATTACAGCCCCAGCACAGCTCACGCATTGCGTTCGTGTTGCTAAAATCAAACGTTTACCCAAGCAAAATAAACATTGGCAGGGCAAGGCACAAGACTGTGTCAGTTCAAACCCCAGCAATGCTTCCCTCAACCCTGGGTGAGCGTGCCACCATGCCAGTACCCCCATGCCCACTGCACCGTCCTTCTGCCTTTTCTCCCCAAACAAGCTTCCTTCTGCCCCCATGGAACTAACACCCTGAAAGCCGTATTTGGCATGACACACGCTCTCATTTGTAGCTATAATGACATATTGCAATTCAGACTAAAGGGGCTTGAGGTGAAAACAGGCCCAAGAGAGGCTGTCAGATGTTTGGAAGGACACAGCTGTGTCTTTCCCCTGGACAATGAGCACCAAGCAGGGCTTGGAACATCAGAGGAACCGAGGAAATTAACCCTTATCAGATAGAGCAGCTGATTTTCCTTAAAACCTAGGATATTTTGGGAACACCCCTAATGCAAACATCTGGAAGAACCACTGAAAGGGGTCTCCCCACAGGTCCCAAGCCCTTGATGCCACATTTCCTGCTGATTCAGCAGAATTACAGGTGCACCAGAAGCCAACAGGCACAGAAATGTGTTGGGTCAAACAACCCTGTGACAGGAAACACTCCTGTGCGTTACTGTCTTCTGTCTCCAATGAATCCGTAGCCTAGAGATCAAAAATAATAATTTTTTCACCTCCCCAGTATAGCAGCAGAAGTCGTTTCCCACTGAAACCTGCTTCTGAAGACACAGCTGAAATGTTTTACCCCAGGCCTGGACAGCTCCCCAGAGGTGCAAATACCCAGGCTTCAGCCAAGAGCCAAGGTGACGCCAGCTCTCCTCACAGCCACGGCCACCCAGCCCATGGGCAACCCACACTCTCACATCACATCTCAGCAGGCATCACCAACAGCCCTGTTATCTTCCTGTCCCAACCAGATCCCAACACCAAACAAGGACATCTCCAAGATATTCCCCGCTGCCTACTGATAGGCTTTGGCTCCCTAAAGAGTGAACAAGAGAAAAAAGTAAGGAACTTTCCCAGCTTAACCCCCTCCCTTCAGCCAACTTGGTGGCTTGGGGGGAGGCCTGGAAGAGTCCCTTTGACCCCAGGGAAAACGACGGCTGCAAAGAGCCACCTGGCAACATGTCTCAGCTCCGCCCCACCTTGGTTCAATGGCACAAGCAGCAGCAAGTCACGGCCTCACTGTCTACCCACTCTTTCTGAGAGCAAAACAGGGAAGGTGGTGGCTGGAGAGGGAGGAACGAGGTCTCATAGCAACTGAAACTTGCCCCTAGAAAAGCTGACACACTGGGGACTATTTGGGCTCTTTTAATCTTTAGACCCGAGGTGTCAGCAGGTCAGCACACTCTGCGTGAAGTCAGAAAAACTGCTCCAAGATCAATTTGTCTTAACAGACTGCCTGTCCTCCAGGAGTAAGAGAGCAAATGCCACGGGGTGGGGCGCTGCGGGTGGATTTCACTGTTGGCAAACACGGGAACAACTGCATTAGGAATGGAACGCGACATGACAGGCTGGCGAGTGGGTCAGACGGCTGAAAAAACAGTAATCAGTACAGGATCAGCTTGGTTGAAGCCTCCACAGAGGGGATGTGCTTGGAGATGTGCTACTGGTGAATGAAAACCATCCAAAGGACTCCACGTATCTATGCAACTCCAAACAAATTTGCAGTTTTCTCTGCATGTCTAGTGAAGCTTTGGTGCCAGAAGCCTTTAAGGAATATGATCCACAAGCACTACTTGAAAAAATAACAATAATACCATTAACAATAATAATAATAATAACAACAATAACAATAACAATAATAATAATAATAAAAGGCACTGAAACATCCATACATTTTTTTAAAATCAGGCAAAAAGCCACTTACCACTCTCTAAACCATTCCCCAGATCTGTAGGCTCTGAACTGCCCAGGCGAGACAGGAGCTGTGCTGGCAGGTGACAGCAGCACATGCCACTGGACGCAGGCACAGTTCTCAGGCCATTTGCTCCACTTGGTTTCACTGGCAGTAGATTTAATTCCTGCCCTGGTTTGCGGCTTTTCCAGCATATTTGAGGCCTCTGTTCAGCCCTCAGTAAAACTTTGCTGTGTGAACTGACTGCAGGAAGACCTGAGGACAGTTGGTACTCAGCACCCTAATAAAACCTCTGCAGCTCACCTACAGTCATCCATCTACCACCAGAGCAGCAGCAGTACAATGTGAGCTAAGATATGCCAAATAAACAATATTTCACCACGCCAAAGCCCCTGTTGCATAGGAACACCTGCAACAGTCTTGAAACTTGGGCGAAGCAGAACTCATGTTCTGTTCGCCGCTTTTTGCCTTAGCACACTACTGGAAGGCGGTAAAGGGGGACAGAGCAACATGCATCCAGCACTACTTTTCGTTTTCACTGTGAACATCAACATCCTCTGCCTCATCAGAGTGTTTCCCAGTGCTTTGATTTCTCCTCCCTGTTCTACGCTCTTGGCTTTCAGTGTGACTGCTCACCTTTGCCAAATGAGCTGATTCAGTATTCGGTTACGTGCCCTTTGCTCCCTAGCTTTTTTTTTTTATTATTCAAACTGAAAAAAGGAGCCAAACTGGAACTTGATATAGAGACCTCTTAATTGCAAAGGGGAGAAATCATCTGCAGTGAGTATGACATACAGCAGCAGCAAGCACGAAATGTATAACCCAATGTACAGCAGTAGCTGAGCAGAGACGCTCTCAAGCTCACTGGCTTCCTGCGGGATACCAAGGACTTAATTGTAAGAGTTTTGAAGTATTTAAATGTCAAAGATGACAGAGCTCTGCATAATGGGAGTAGTTTAAAGGGGGCCACAGCTGCCAGTTCCATCTCCCGGGCTCTGTGTACGTAATCCTCCCAAAAAGGATCTTCAACCTCACTTGACCAACAGAAATCAAGACACAGAACTGAAATGATTTCACAAGACCCACCACAAGGCCATGTCAGCACACGCTCCCCTCTGCAGCTTTCTCTTCTGGGCTGGGGCAACCTCTACCACAAAGGAGGGAAGTTGTGGGCTGAGCTGTCACAGGGTTAGAAAACGCAATAGGTGATCAACCGATGTCCAGGCAGCGTCCTGCGGGTCCGCCATGTGTGCAGGGAGCAGATAACAAACCTGACACGGAGCTGCTGTGGAAGCTCACAAAATTCCTGTCTCTTGCTACACAATGATGCCTGGATTAAGGTTACGTTCCGCTGCACTGCATTTTGTCACGCAGCCGCTATTTTGGTCAGAAAGTCAGCAAGCCCTTATTTGGGAAGCTGTCGCACTGAAGGGCAGCATGAAGGGCAGCGAGATGAAGCGGCTGCTTCTGAAGGCAGGCCTTGGGGAGCTGCCTGGAGCCACAGGAAGCCCAAATCTTCCTCTCTGCGTCTCATTAACATGCCAACATCCTTTTCTCTGCCTTACCCTTGCCTCTCTCTCTCTTCCCTCAAATTGCATCCTGCAGGTTAGCTACTCTAACACAAGCCCTCTGGGGAAGACATCAAGAGAATTTAGAGATTAAATCCGCTGTCTTAGATAGAAAATCCTTAGCGCTAGAGATTTCAAATGCAGAACTTAAGACAGGTTGGAGAGCTGCAAACATACAGGTGAAGGTGCAGCAATACAAAGTCCCCTGTTCAGAGGCTTTTTCTTTCATTCTTCTTGTCACAACACATCTGCACCAGACTGACCTTCACTTACACAGCTGGACCAGCCACTCCATCTCCTCCAACACCAGCAGCAACCCAAGGGGACATCTCCTTACACCAGCTCTCTCTGCTAGATCCAGCAAGGGCTGCAGGGGGACACTGGGCAGCTCTGGGCCAGTGACTGAGGCTGCCAGACGTATACACTAACCTGAACCACCGCTATGCAGCCTTGCCTTTGCAGACAAACTCACTTGAGCAGAGAAGACACCAGACACACAGCCTGAGGCCTCTGAGACCTACCCATGGGCACTGGGGTACCACTAAGGCCAGCAGGATTGAAGGGCCATGGAATAGTGTAGTGAGCAGAACTAGGGAGGTGATCATCCCCCTGTACCCTGCACTGGTGAGACTCCACCTCCAGTACTGTGTTCAGTTCTGGGCCCTTCGCTACAAGAAAGACATTGAGGTGCTGGAGTATGTCCAGAGAAGGGCAACGAAGCTGGTGAAGGGTCTGGGGGACAAGTCTTATGAAGAACGACTGAGGGAACTGGGGCTGTTTAGCCTGGAGAAGAGGAGGCTGAGGGGAGACCTTATCACTCTCTACAAGTACCTGAAAGGAGGTTGTAGAGAGATGGGGACTGACCTCTTCTCCCCAGTGACAAATGATAGGACAAGAGGAAATGGATTCAAGTTAAGCCAGGGGAGGTTTAGGTTGGATATTAGGAAAAATTTTTTCACTGAAAGGGTTATCAAACATTGGAATAGGCTGCCCAGGGAGGTGGTGGATTCGTCATCCCTGGAGGTGTTTAAAAAAAAAGGGTAGACGTGGTACTTGGGGATATGATTTAGAAGTGTTTTTTGTCAGGTTAGGTTAATGGTTGGACTCGATGATCTTAAAGGTCCCTTCCAACCTCACCAATTCTCTGATTCTACGATCTGTCTCTGGGTGACCTATCACTCACAAAAAAAAAATTCCCTAGGGAGGATTACCACCAGGAACCTGTCGACCTCCTGCCTTTCCTGAGGGCAGCAGGGTCCAGACCTTTTTGTCTTGACTATTTAGCAGACTCTAGCTGGTGGTACAAACCCTGTGACTGTACCCTCTCTCCAGCCCAGCACCCCTCCTGACCAGCACACTGCTCCTGCACAGCAATTAAGCTCTTTTGGCTGACAAACGTCAACCTCCACAACAGTCCAAGAGATACACAAAGCAGGAATTGGACAGTTGGGGGTTGCAGACTTTCCTCAGACTTTAAAAGCTCTCAAATCCTGAGTTTTAAGTTGGTAAATATCTTTATATTGTTTGGTTTAGGGCTGGGTGGTATTTTATTCAGTCAAAACCAATTAAAATTGGGACCTGGAAAAAGACTTGTGAATTCAAGCCATAAAGAATTAAAAGTAATATTGCATTTTGGTAATTGGCTAAACTATTTGAAAAAATAACCAATTACATTAGTCAGCTGTTTCAGTTGAAGTATTTTTTTGTTTTGTTTTGCTGCTATACTGCAGTCAGAAGATACTTACAAACTTCCAGCCTTTATGTCAATTCGTGGATTTACACCACCGGGTGGACAAGCGTTGGAATTGCAATTTGAAGAGCACTTCCTTGCATTTTAACAGGTGGCTCATTTCAGTAATAAAAAAGCACTTCTTGAACCAGCTTTGCTGGCTGGTGGGACCTCTCCTGATCTACAGAAGGACAGCAGTAACAAAACCCTGTCACGACACCTCTCGGGCTTTTGAATGTTACTACCCTGATCTCACAAGTCAGAACATTTCGTCAGGTAGGTACTTTTTTTTTTTGTTACTGGAATGAAAGATCTTCACTAAAATACAGTAACTGTTGAAAATATAGATGTTTTATATAGTCCTATAACCTTACACATTCCCATGGTAGCTCCATTAACACTTCAATACTTTAAAGTATTTCGGGATACAATACACACCATTTCTAACACCAATTACTATATCTCCGACACTGTAGCTAGCACTCAGTGCTCTCCCATTTTTCAGCATTTCCATAGCTGCAACTACCTTACCTGGACAGCAAAGCAGCACCCACATAACAGCCCTCAGAAATCTCACCTTCCTGTAACAGCACTAGGAACTATCATAAAAACTGTGTTACGTGAGAACCCTGAACACGTGTGCCAGTATCAAAAATAATTTTACCTGTATTGAATACTGTCACTTCAGAATCCACGCAACACTAGCTTCAATTTATCAAAAAAGAAACAAGTTGTTTCTTGTTTAAATTTTCATAACTTGAAAACAGACTTTGAACTACTAAATGCTCATGACCTGTACCAACAATCACAGTAGAACAGCACAGAGCAGCTGTTCTACTTTGTGTGTGTGGAGGCTGACAATACTAACACAAAACCTCTCCACAGTTCCGGCTGGCATCTAAAATACAACTCAAACAAGACTTTTGGAGGGTTCTCCTCAAATTCAGGAGGCGAAGACTTTGTTACATCTAATTTTATTTTTACAAAAACGGTGTAACACACATGCCAATAAGAAAAATGGTTCTTTCGTCTTAAACCACGTCAGTCCTTTTTCTGCTGAGCAGCTTGCTTGGCATTGTTGGCCTGCATCTTCTTCAGCCCCTTTTTGTTGTGTTTCTTTGCAAATCTCATGTTCCTCAGAAACTTGGGGTCAACCTATATAAATAAGGAAAAAATCAGCCATGTTGTAGAAGGGACATGTAAAAACATATATATCTCCAGATCGTTCCAATTATTCCCAAATGCTGGCTATGATTAATTCAGAAGTTTTCTGATTTATTACAACAAAATTATTGTAGCCACCTGTAACCATCCTTTAACTAGCTATTTTCCTTAATTTCCATAAACAAACCAACCCCAAACCCCAGCAATAAATACACAGAAAGAATAGGATAAATTGAGTAAAGCTGTAAACAAGACAAATTTCATTTCCACGACACAGTATGTTCTGGATCCACAAACCAACCTTGGCAGGTGAGCACATACATGTGTAATCCTTGGGAAAAGACCAATGGCATTTCCTCAGGCCTTTCCTTTTTACATTAAAGGAAAAAAGTAACGGCACAGAAAAGAGTTGCTCCCCAGTTTTTGTCAGCTAATGGCTGGCTAATACATTCTGTCATGACTAGGACCAATTCTCAGAACTATCAGCTACTGTCCCACTGAGAAACACTATTTTACTGTAAACAGCATTTTAACTGGCACATATAGGCATCAGGATTTTGTCATCTTAACTCAGGTGCGCTCAGTGCAAGGAGAAGACTCAGAGACTGCCAGACTATCTGCACGAAGGGGCAGGACTGAATCCTCACTGAGCTATGCAGAAGACAAGCTTTTATGTCACAACCAAAAAGCTGATAATCACAACTTCAAAGAAAACAGAATCACAACCCTCCCCAATGTCAAAATGTCCTGTTTTCGCTTTCAAGTGTGAAAAAAGAATCCTGTTATACCACTCGTCTAACCTCAGAAAAAGCAAAGTGCTGTCATTTTCCTACATACTGAAGTTTCCTATGTCCAGAAATGCCAATTTCTGTCATATTCTGAGTCAAACTCTCTGGATTAGTACAGACAGTAAAATAATATTAAAGGGTACAGAGAAGTAGGAGACACAGCAGTACTCAAAGGGAGAAGAGCTATCCAACTGACACGTGTTTGTTTCACTGGAAGCAGCACCTAGTGACACCCACCTGAGCAGGACAGAGACAAAACTGGCTAATAACTAAAAAGCAGTTTTACAGATATACACGTGGATTAGAAATATCACAGCTCCACATAAGGTAAGCAAAAGATAAAACAGAAACCCACAGTGGTTCTGACCATCTGAAGCATAAGCCCCTGTCTGTAAAAAATGTCAGTCAAAATAATACAAATACTGTTGTTTTTTTTTTTTTTCCACAGTTAAGCTTCAGTGGCTTAAGAACCTGGGAATATCAACAGATATACTCACCCCTTTGAGAGATTCATATCTATGGGACCTGGGTTTCTTGATGCCATTTCTGTGCCACTTACGGGCTACACGGAAAAACAGAAAACATTTTAAATTACCATTTCTGCCATTATTAAATAGCTGTATTACCATTGCTTTAAGTCCAGCTGACCTATCAGAATGATGTGAAAGTTTTCTAACCCTTCCTACTCAAGCTAAATGCAAATAAAGAAAGCATCTCTATTCTCATCCCTCTGCACACTGTGGTCTCAGCACCTTATGAGTTTCTAATCCAAGAACTTCAGGCTCCTCATTAACTACTAATATACCAACAGTGACACCACTAGCACAATAAAAGGCCTCGATCACCAAGAAGTTCAAGCAGGTGTGTTTAACATTAAAGGGCACCATCCTTCACTGTGCAGGACCACACAGAATCTACCTGTGAACTCTGCAAACTTACAGCACTAATAAAAAACCCTCAACAAGAACTACTTTATCACTGTGATGATCTTAAATGGCAAAGCATCACAGGCTGAACACCATTCAGTAATGTACTTAGTTCAAACGTATGAAAGTTGCTTTTTTTTCTGGTTACGTATTATTTTTGTATTAAGCCCAAAGTCCCGACTCCTGCAGAGCTCTCTTCATTAAACACACCATTCCACCTCTGCGTACCAGTACCTCCTTCTCTCCTCAATTTATTTCGCTGCAAGAAAAAAAGGACGACTGAGCTGCCATAACCGAGGGGGCCAAAGCAGC
>VZSZ01000260.1:23473-59509 GCA_013398815.1 Ibidorhyncha struthersii
GGGCAGGCTGCCAAACGCAGCCCCAGGCTCTGCAGCACGGGGGCTTTCAAGGATAAACCTGGAGCCTGCCTCGCTTCCAGCCAGCCTCCTCTCTCCTCAAATCCTAGCAATCCCCTGAAACACTGTCCGGGAGGAATTTATTACGAGAAGGACACGGAGCCCCAGCTGTTCGGGCTGCAGTTCACCCCACCGGCTGCATGAGCCCACGGCATGTTTTAGCACTGCTGAGGTTTAAAAGCCACAAGCTGGGGAAAAAAAAAAATAATCAATGCCCATGCAGGTTGTCTAAACCTGTGCACTATTTCTGCGCAGCCGTAAAAGGGGTATGGACAGAGCCGCTCCTGCACGAAGTGGCTGCTCACCAGGATTCAAACCGTACGGCACCCAACTTGCGCCGCGCAGGGAGGGCCCTTTGGTTTTGTTTTTCATTAGAGTTCATCACTTGATGTATAAATTTAGGCCAGTGTTGTGCCCAGTTACCCAGCACCTCTGTTATGATTTTTTAAAATGGATTATTCATCAAGCTGCTTGATTCCTTAAAGATCTCTAAGCAGTAAAACGAGCCCTTATGCTATTTCGCTCGGCAGCAAAGGCATTTCAGCTCACGCCGCCTTCACGTTGCTGGAGAGTCTCATGATGTTGCAGGGAGTGGGATAGTGCAAATTAGCAGAAATGAAGCAGTTAACGAGGCTGCAAGTTAAAGACTTCCAAACCAGGAGGTTTGCGGCACCGAAGGGACGCAGCTGGGCGCGGGGCTGCGAAGGTGGGTGCTGCTCTGCCTGGCACAGCCAGCCCCTTCTCCTGCCTTTGCTGGCTAAACTGGGGGCAGTGCGGATGCGCGGCAGGGTCCCATCCTGCCAACCCACGGGACGTGCAGCCTGGCCCATGTCAGGCTTTGATCTGAAGGATTTTGCTGTGTTTTGTTTTTTTTTTTAATATAAGGTAATATACTGCTGAGGTATGTCGGTCTGAGAGCCTCGTGAGATCTAAAAGAGAATAAACGTGTAAAGGACAGACACAGCAAAAGTGATTTGAAGTTCCTCTTTCCCTCCCTATATCCTGGACCGGAGTTTGGTGGATGATGTCCCAGTTTTCCTAACGAGGATGGAAAGGCTCTATGCCATCCCAGTCCCTCCGAGGGCCGGGGTTTCGATGCCTGCACCTTAATTGCACGGGGCTGATTTAGGAAGGAGTTAAGGCCAATTGAGTGCCACCCTGGGATTTAGGATCTGTTAGGTGGGCACGACTTCTGCCCTTCTCCGCAGTGGCAGGGAGCTGTGATAGAGAAGAGAGCCCTTTAAAGAACTGGCCGTCAGTTCTGGAGCGGGCAGCAGGCTGGTTTTCAGCCTCAAGGAGAGGGATCCGGTTTGGCTCCCGGCTCGCTTTTATCTGCGTGGAGAGGATTATTGGGAAGCCGTGTTGACAAATGCTGCGGCTAAAAAGGAAAATGAACTTCCACACAAAGATGGCTTGTTTGTGCAAAGCGGAGAGGGAATAAAGAAGCTGCCAAAAAAGCTGACGTTAAACCCACTGCTTACCTGCAGCTCATCCGATACCATGACTGAAACCTTTCATTTGCAGCAACGTAATCCAAGATGTTCTTTCCGCAAAGTAAGAAAGTAGGTTATTGCTCAAGCGGAGCTGGGGAGGGGGAAGAAGATTAGCAGGGCCTGATCCTGCCAGGTGCTGTGTGCCCTGTACGCCCTCTGAGTGGGGCTGAAACCCCGGCCTGCAGCCCGGTTTGGGGGGTTTTGGAAAGAGCCTGCATGCAAACGCTTATCCAAACCGTAGGAAAGGGCTGCCCGGCTGCCAGTGTGGGGTTCCCCAGCCCTGCCTTCAGCTCCTGCGCTTCTAACCCAGGGACCTGTGGGCAGGAGACATAAATGCAGTCATCCTTAGCACTCGTGCAGCGCATCTCATCTTGAGAGTGCTTCGCCGACGGGAGTGAATTAATGACCCCCCCATAAAAGAGGCCCGCACATCCTGAGCCCCGCACCGATGAGATGCAGCAGTGGCCCAGGTATTTTTAAACAGCGATATAAGCCAGCAAACCTCCTCCTGGTGGCTGGAAACCCGTGGCTGATGCATGGGGCTGGGCTGCGTGGGGCCACATTGATTGGGGGCTCTCAAATCTGCTGTCCAAAGCAACCCCGACACCCCAGAGAAGCTGGGCAGGCAGGGAGGGATGGTCCCTGCCGCAGCTGGCAGCGGGGACAGGACCAACAGCCAGGCACACCACCGAAACCCTGGAAAAATGAAAATTGCTTTAATATTGGAAATACCACCAGAGCCGCTACCCCGAAAAGATGTTGATAACTTGGCCTTGCATGCAAACACCTCTCTTTTTTTTTTTTTCTGGCTACAAATTAAGCAGAAGGATAAAAAAAGAGGGGAAAAAAAAAAAGATTTCTCTTCTCTCTGAGAACTATTTCTCACCAGAGACAGGGAGGACTTAAATCACTTTAGAAGCCTCCAGTTAAGTCAAGACCATAATACTGTAGCTGCTACATTCAAGCACAAGAGCTTTCTTTTCGGTACAATAAAAGCATTGTAGGCCTGTACGGTGTGTGGATCGAGACAAGCGAAAATGCTGAGCGGGTTAATTAAGCTCCATAGCCCTCCCAGCTCTGCGTTGTGCTGCGGCCCAGCCCCAGCCCTTTCCCATCCCTTGCAGCCGAGACACGTCCTGGCATTTTAATGCCCGGCTGCAACACAGGGCATTAAAACCGGAGGGATCCCCCATTAAAGATGGGCTACGTGCCAGTGTATTTTATGTGTTAATACACACGTGTGATGGCTCCTTATTTTGCTCCACCCTGGGGGTTTCCATGCAGACCACTCTGCATTTGTTTTCTCGTTACTCCTAGGGAATCATTTCATCCCCATTTTGCATCGCCTGGGTGGATGTGGGGACAAACCGCCTCGCTAACCTCATTGCACAAGCTAAAATATCACCTGTCTCTGCCTCGGCAAGTGTGTCCTCACCTAAGGACTGTTGTCTAGCTTGATGTCCTCCTTAAGTCCATTAAAGGTGAAATAAATACAATAAATAAAATTTTAATCATTGGGCACCTAAAATACTCCATGAAAGCAACAACTGGTGCAGCCTCAGGATGAGAGAGGAGCGTCGGGCTCGTTTCATGGAGATCGGCAACAGGAGGAGCAATAGCAGCTTGGCCCAAAGGCGAGACCCTGCCAGGGTTTGAGGAGCTGTTGGCCGGGCGTGCTGCCTGATGGTGGAGGGCTCCAGCCGCTGGGAGGGGAGACGATGGTGGCTCTGGTGCATGTGACCCCTGCAGCCTTCGTCTCCTTTTGCCCAGGAGAGTGATACGCTGGAGCATCCAGGACCGTGGCTGTGAAATGCCAGCACTTCAGTTACAGATATCACCCAAAGCCACCACTCTGGCATCAAGCGGTGACATTCATGGGGAAGAGCCGGCACAGGACACTTCCCCAGGGTAGTGGGGATGGGGATTCTGGGCCATAAAACACATAAAATTAAGCCGATCAGGTAAGCACAGCCCAGAGGTGTCTGCAAACACCAGCTTTCCAACCTGGCCTTCATTAGGGCTTTGCACACATTTAAACCG
This sequence comes from Ibidorhyncha struthersii, assembly GCA_013398815.1. Classification (NCBI taxonomy): domain Eukaryota; kingdom Metazoa; phylum Chordata; class Aves; order Charadriiformes; family Charadriidae; genus Ibidorhyncha; species Ibidorhyncha struthersii. Next base: position 27,064 of record VZSZ01000260.1, read on the forward strand.
AAGCTGTCGGTGCAGTTGGGCACTGGTGATGCACTGCCCATGGCCGCAAGGATGGCTGGGGGAAAGACACCTGTGGGGACCCCGATCCAAGCAGCAGCCCCTGGATGCGGGAGGTCATGCTCAGGGTTATGCTTTTCTCACCCAAAATGAACTCCCGTGCTGGAAGCTGAGGTATGGCAGGGAAGGACTTGCTAATTGCCCCGTAAGTGCTGCAATATATGAAGAATCCATTAAAATAATGCTCACAGGACATCAACATCAGTGACTTCCACTAAGTGAAGCACATTAACACTCTTTCGCTTAATGAACGTGGCAGGATGGCTGAGGGGGGCCCTGGGACCAGGGCTTTCCAGGACCAGAAACTTTCTACGTGGGAGGGGCTCCAGCTTTTTGGACCTTCTGTCAGCACTCCCAGAGAAGAGCAGATGACACAGCACCTTCATTTCACTTCGGGTTTGGGTTCTCTCAGGCGAGGTGGTTTGGGGCAGGAAGGGCTTTTTGATTGATGTTATCCCTGGCTGGTGGCTCCGAAAACTTTCTTCGTTAACACAGATGATACAGAGGCAGGAAGGGCAGCTAACCTGCTGGCGTTCTCCTCTGACTTTCGTTAGGACACGGCTTTCAAATCACCCCTTCGGACAAAGACCTCTCTTGTAGGATTTATAGCTACGCGATGCTTTGCCAGCTGTTATCAAGCTGCCCGGGCCAGTTCAGAGACCCCTCCAGCTCTCTGTGCTGCCTCTGACCCTGCCAGGAGTAAGTATTTAGGGGAAGAGTAAATAGAACCCCGTCCTTTGGCACTTTCCCAGTTTCTAGCAGCAAGGGCATTTCCTAAGCTGCTTGCTCATGTTTAGTGATTTTCTAAGGAACAGCTGGTTCTGTCAATATCGTGGCATCCTCATGGATTTCATGGATGCCAGCAGAGCAGGATGTGGCCCGATGCGGTCAGCCTCGCTCTTACAGCTCCACCAGCAAAGAGGTTTTATACTCTCAGGAGCAGAAGGAGCTGGGGCAGAGTCTCGGGCAGGTGGCCAGACTGCTGCCAAGCAAAATGCATGGGACCTGTTCCAGTATGGGCATCCATACCTGCTGCTCCCAGGACTTCACCTTATTTGTCTTACGAGGTATCAATATGGGCATTGGAGCCATTTGCCTGCCAGAGAAGGAAGCAGAGCGGTGCAATGGGTGAAAACCAGCTGAACTATTACGTTTCTAAGCATTTGCTTAAAAATCTCCCTTCCCTGACTATCTAATGCACAGAAATCAATAGGACGGTGAGTCAGGTCTTAATTTCTGCAAGCCGGTGGTGCTCCCCTGCACCCCCAATGGTTTCCTGTGGCCGCATTGCCTGCTCCAGCTGCCGGGCCATCTCACTTTTCCTGGGGAGCAGAGATAGCTGCACGCTTCGCCCAGCAGCGGTGAAATCCTCCCCTCTGCAGCACCAAACAGATCTCGTGCTGTTTCTTTTCCTGCCTTCAGATGAGCAGAAAGCCACCCGGCTGTGGCTGCTGCTTGATATTTAGGGCGCAGCATCTGCTGCTCGATTTTAGCCATGGTTTTGTACCAGGATCTTTTCAGAAGGTTGTGCTAATTAAGAAATCATATCCCCATCCAAACCGCTAATGCAAATGCCTTTTGGTGTGCTCCATGCACGCTCCCAGGGCTTGTGGCAATCAGCCCGTCTCTCTTGGAAGGCTGCTTCTTATCCTGGGTGGCAGCAATAGGAAGTTCTGCAAATGCTGTTCTCTGATACTAACGACATAAATTATTGAGCAGCGCAGTAGCACTGCCCGTTCACAAGGTCAGTGCTGAGAAATGACTGACGCCCTGTTTTGCACATCATTCAGATGAAAACCTAATTGCACCACAGCGGGATGGGAAGGGGCTGGGATTCACAAACAGGTTTGTTGCAGAGTTCCCTGTTCCCACTAAGAAAACTTGCATTTTAATGCCACTTTGTGTATGGGGTTTGGCCGTGTTTCTCTGAGCCCCAGCCCAGTGCAGACCACTGTGTGTGTTGTGCCTGTTTTACTGGTTTAAATAGCACTTGTGCTCAACCTGTTCTGGAAACAGTGCTTATGGCCACTGATTTCAGCCTGACACCAGTGGCCCTGCAGGGAAACGGGCTTTATTAAGGAGGTAAGATAATATAGGCTGTGGCAACACTTCCAGCAGCCTTGCTGGCATCCTACCCCTGGATGCGCAGGTGCGGGGCATCTGCGTAGACAAAGGTTTGCTCTGAGTACCAGCAATAACTGAGCTGGTCCCCACAGGAGTGGATGCACTGGGACACGGGACTGCCAAAATAAGGAGAAGCACAGCCCTCCCCTCTTGTATCAGCCTCATCTCAAGCAGTCATTTGTATTAAGGATGGCCTGATTTATGACTTGGCCGGGATTAAAACGCATTTCCTTTCACAGTGATTTTATCCAGGCTTTTCAAACCACTTCATGAACTCCAATAAATCCTTAGGAAGTCTCTGGCAGGTGGATGCTTTTAAATCTCCGTTATACCCTTGGCAAACCTGACACATCCAGCCTGGCTAAGATCTGAGGGCAGGTGATCTTCAAGCATTTTCCACTAAAGCTCCAAACCTGGAGCCTCTTTCAAGTGTTTTAGTGCAAGAAATCAGGCCATAGTGGCACAGAGTTGGGAAGGGGATGCAGGACAGACCCCAGGGGTCCTTACTCTCTCTGGGCACCCAAAACACCTCTCCTTTTCCCCCTACCCTGTGTCATCATGCTACCACCCCTTCAATAGCTGAAGGATCCTGAAAAATTACAGCTAAAGCTTTTCTGCTCCGGCCACCTAAAACAACCTTCTGTTTGGATGGAAGCACTGAAGCGTTTCTTAAAACAGCTTTTCCTCCTGCCATTAAATATTTAATAGAGGAGCACCAGGGGAAACCATGTGCTTTTACCGAAGCAGGATGGCACAGTGCTGGAAACCACGGAGAGCCCGATTTAAATAGTAATGAGATGGCAGGTGCTTGCAAAGCACAGCTTGATTTTAGCCTCCCATTGCCCCGCCTTGCTGCCGTGCTCCCCACAGCATCCCCGGCATCACATCCCCATCCCAACAGCTCCCGCACCGGCCCTGGCGGCTGAACAAGCACCGAGGATCTGACCCAGCCCTCCCGCAGATCCCCGCAGGGGAGATGCCTGGGGTGGGAGGGCAGGCTGGGGTGTGTGCCTGCTCTGCGAGGCCAGCCCTGCGTTGCAGATCTGGTGAGCAAAATTATATTGATCTGGAAACCTCGCGCTCGTCAGGACTGATGGGAATGCAGTGATGTCCGGGCAGGAGCAGAGCATGTAGCAGCCCCAGCCTCAACTGCCGGGGGCCATGTCATCCCCACCAGCTGCTTTGTCTCCCCACCATCACCTTCCCCACTCTGCCTTATTTTGCGGGGTGGAGGGTGGCAGAGGGAGGGTGTTGGTGAGTCTCTGTGCTTTGCAGTTGCTGTAGCAACTGTGGTGTCTCTGGTGGCAGGCGCACTTGTTTCCTGCAGCCAGAGTGTGAGCTGGTTCCTTCCAAGCAGATTATTTTTTTTTCCCCTGCTACTAGAAAGCCCCCCTCTGCCCCCACCACCAGCAACCAGAGCCCAGGGGGTGCTGCTGAGGCAGCAGCAGAGGCGCAGGTCGGCCCACGTGCCAAGCCGGAGGGATGCTGCTGCATCTTCCTGCTCCTGGGCCATCTCCTGCACCTGAGTCAAAGCCTCAGCACCTCCTCCAGACCCTCCGCTGCTCCCCCTCAGCTCCTTGGCAAGGACAACCTTTCCCTAATCCAATCCTCCAAGGCAGGGTGGGTTGCTGCATCCAGGCTCCTCCCCAGGGCAGCTCAGACCTGAATTCCTTTCCACGTGAATTAGAGCATCAGCTTTGAGGGGCAGGGATCAGTCCAGATGAAAACATTCTCAGCAGCGGAGGATCAACACAAGCTTCGCCAAGGTACTTCCCTGATTCATGACTTTTAAATAATAGAGCCTTTTTCACAGGCTGGATTCACTGGGTGACTGTTTCCAGCCATCTCGTAAGACTTTGCCTCCTAAATCCCGTCACTCCCCCTTTTCCATCGCCTTTGTGCATCACAAGCCCTGACCCGCTCTCCCTTCCTTTTCTCTTTGAGAAACCAGAGAGATGGAGCTCCTTGAGCCAGCCCTTAAAATGCTCTGGTGCCTCTTCTCTGAGCCTCAGCAACCTGGCCACCGCACTGGCGTTTGACCTCGAGGCGCGTTGCTCCAGCGTGCCACCCTTGTGCCAGAACCGTCCTTTGGCCACGGGCCGCTGCAGGCACCCACGTCCATTTGGAGCACATCAGCCTGGTTTGGGCTCCAACTCTGTACACGTGACTTGTCTCTCTTTTCCTCCAGAAACGTGACTTTACATTCAGTTCAAATAAAGCATATACTGCTGGCCTCTGCCCAGCACACCCAGTGGCTCACATCAGCTGATAGACGCAGGAGAACAAAGCAAACAAAGTTTAGCGCTAACACTTCAGCATTGCTCACCACCCGTGGCTCCAGGTTGCATCTGTTTTGGTTTCGTTTGAAGAACTAAGCCCCAGCCTTGCACAAACACAGAGACCTGCCCTGCTTCTTTTCCAGAAGGTGATGAGCTCTGATCCAGCCTTTTCACCACCTGCCTTTGGAATAGCTGCGGCTGCTGCCAGAGAGGGCAGGAATTGCAGGTAGGGTTGTTCTTCATGAGAGGGGGAGGCAAAAAGGGAGTGAGTTGCTCCCACCTTGAACCCATCCTCTAAGCGTTTCCTGGTGGGAACCAACCTACCTTCCTTCTTTCCTTCATCAGGTAGTCACCTTCACCATGAGATAAGAGATGAGCAATGCTCAGGCAGAGACTACTGTCACCTAAAATAAGGTTTTTTTTTCACCCCAATCATTGCTCGACATGCCATTTCTTAGCCGGCGTTTTTGGGGCTGCAGCTGGAGCTTTATGTTCCCTGGGAAGTTTTCTTGAAGAACAGGTTGGCCAGTTGGGGAATGTTTCACTGCTATTTTCAGCCTGGGACGTTTTCCCTTTTTTTCTTCAAAATACAACAAAAAACCTGTCAACAAGTCACAAAAGAGTGATCTCAGTCTAAAATACGAGCCCTGGCACGGGAGGGCATTTGACTCAGAAGCCACTTCCCATCTTTGGAGACTTGAAGTATGTTCCACTTCGTCATCCCGAAGGTCTTTAAATGCTTATAAAAACAGAATTTATTTATCCGTAGTCAGAACAGCCTATCTATTATCTTGAAGGCTGAATTCAGAAAGTTTCTTCAGAAATTTATTAGTTTCATTCCTACCAGTCTGAGCAGAAGTTTTCCACAGAGTCTGTCAAAATACAAATGTCTCAATTCCAATTTCCTTCAGTCTTTAGCAAGACATCACATTAATTGTGTTAAAAAGCACTTTTATAAGTTACTGAGAAAGCAGGAGTCTGGCAGCTCTTTTTGACCACTAGCTATTTGCTTTTGTGAAGTCTCCTTTAACAGTGGTTTGATCCAACACAGTGGTTTTCTCCACCAGCAAACTCAGCAGTGCCTGGAGCCAAAGGGACAAGCTCCAGGCAAGGATTATTGGCTTCAGGTCTCAAGGGCTCCTACTGCTGCATGGGCAAAGCCTTTTTGTCCCTCTCGAGGCTTCTCACATCTCCACTGTCAGAAAAAATGGAGCAGTGGAGGCACATGGTCAGCCTGAGGCCAGGGAGATTCACGAGATCCATATTCTGTATGTGTAAATACATACAGAATGGGGTAATTTCTTCTACACCTGTGATGCTTTCAAGAGGCCTTAGGGAAAGATCTAACAGCTTGCAGGAGTTTTGGTTTTGTCTGATTTTGCCTATGGCTCTGTTTCAGCCAACAGCTCAACCTAGTGAGAATGTGGCATCTACTCCACATGGGAAAGAAGGTCATGAAAAAAGCCAGCAACTCCCAGTCCTCCCTCCATTTGAACTCCACGGGATGCTTTGGGATCGCTCCTGCCAACATTTGGTCATGCTGGAGCTGCGCGGGCAGACAGAAACCCAAACTTCCCACCTGATTCCTCACATCAGCCCTCCCGTCTTCCTTTATTCAACACCAGAGCGTGCAGAGCAGAATACCCATAGCACATCAGCCAGCAGCAGGGTGCACGCAATTCCCTGCAATACAAGCACCGTGGCGACGTACAACCGGGTTGTTAGCATTTAATGGGAAAACTCAGCTCTACTACATATTTGCTATTGACTGTCCCATTCTAAACAAGGTGACAGAGGTTAAGTGGCATTAAATGACACAAATCGAGGTTGGCCTTTCCCTCCCATCATTTTTTTCAGTGTCCCCAATGCCATGCCAACCTGATTCCCTGCTTATGCTTCAGCTCCGAAAATACTTTAAGGAGTGCCAACACACACACGTGCAATCCTCATGTGGAAGAAGCCAGTTCTCTGATAATTGAGAGGTTAACGCTGAAAGACTGAGCAGGTTTCCCTTAGCTGTCACAGCTTGGCTATGGGGAGCTTATGAAAATAAAATAAATAAATTGAGGCTTACTTGAAATAGCCAGCAGATCGAAAGCTGGAGATTTCTGGAAGCAGCCATGCTGGGAAGGAGCACGTGTTAACGGTCTGGTTATAAGACCCCTCTTATGGTTGTGTCTTGCTGTAAATACATAAGCATTAACGTTGCAAGTGGCAAATATTGGCAGGGCTGGTAGGATTGCACCCATCCATCTCCAGAACCACCTCCATGAGCACACTGTCACCGTCATCTTCCAGCTGGGCGTGTGCAGACACCCCATGTGCAAGTGTGGCTGGGACAAGCACAAGTGAGAGCCCAAGATATGTTGGGAGCAAATACATTCCTGAAAAAAAGGTTTGTTGGACACTCAGGTATCTGTGGAGGCATCCACCGGCCAACAGAAACCCAGAGAGATGAGACAGGAGGAAAAGCTGTGCCACCCAGAAAGCCCAGCCCAGCTTTTCTCACAACACTCTTTGATCCACCATCCATTTAACACAAACTCACCTTGGGGAAAATAAATTCTCTTAGGCTTGAGGATGGATATCTGATATCCAAATCTTACAGCTACTGGAATCATAAATCAGCTAAAGATATTTTGATTGGAAAAATGCCTTCTCAACTCCCCTTGCTGCCAGAGTGCCCCGGAGGATCTAGAGGCCTCTTAACTACAAGAGTGCAAAGGATCAAGCCAGTGGGGCAACAAACATCAGGGAAGGCCTTCATTCAGCACAGGCCCTTCATGTCTGTCTTTAATTTTAGGGCTCCACTCAAAATATTAGACCAGAGATGTGGCAGTTAAGGGCTGAGGAAGGTCTGGTCACGGCTTCTGCACAGGACATGGCTCCTACACAGGAGAACGAGCACCAGTGCAAACGTATGCTGGAAGGACCTCATTACCCATAATTTATTTCAATTTTGCTTTCAAGCGCTTGTCTAGTCATGATTGCTGGAGGCCAGACGGTGCAATTCACTGGGTGCTGGGACCTGATGCTCTCACACGTGCTGATTTTACACCTGTATTATTCACTGGCCTCCTCAGAGCCAGCACAGACTTCTCCTGGCTGGATGGAGAGGAGAATCAGGCGTTTCCATTATTTAGCCCTTTGACACAGCCACATCCAGCCTGAAAAACAGCCCTGTCACGTGCCCTTTGCGCGGCTGGGGAGAACCTCAATTACATGGAAGTGGCCATGCATGGGCCACCAGCCCCACTGTTTACAGGAAGCACCGGCGCAGAGCATGGAATTAGAAAGACCGCAAGGAAGTGAGGGATTATTTAGTGGAGATTAAAGGACACAGAAAAACCACAGGACAAATCAGTGGGGCCTAAGCAATGGTAGCTGCTATTTCAGTCTTCCAGCTGCTGGCATTCATACTGGTCATGCTGGGATGGGAGAATCTGGGAGGAATTCAGCAGGACAAATGCTTGCTCTGCTTTTGGACCAGCAAAACCCACCAAAGAATAGGCCCTAAACCTGCTGGAAGGACAGGAGGGATGTTTGCTCTGCTCCTTCCCTTCTTCAAACATTCCTGTGAGTCTTCCTTCTCCCCGGGTGTGATTCCTACTTTTGGACTGCATCTCCAGGCCAAGCAGCTCCAGCCAGGCCTCCCTGCTGGCAAAGCCACTGGGATGTGCCGATGGGTTAGCCCAGATTAGCCAAGGTAAAGCATCTCCAGCGTGGAAAGAAGTAGGGTGGTCTGACACCTCAAGACCTTCAAGACAGCTGCAGTGCCAATGACAGCTGGTGTTTCTTGGAATATCCATGGAAAGGTGGGAAACTACCGGGTGAAGGTTAATGCTGATCCTCCAATCCAATCCAGTCTAGCCCGACCCCTCTCAAAACCATTTCTTCTCCAGACGTTTGCCTTTATTTTAAGCACCCACAACCTCCTTTCCCCATAGAAAGCTCAAACCCATCAGCATGGTCTCTAGTGGGAAATGACGCAGGCAGAGCTGGGGGCCAAGCAGAGACACCTTACAAGTGACAAGACACCCTTGTTTAAAGTGCCGAGTGCTCATGAGTTCATCTAATTTTTGGTGAGGTCTGTGTTTCAGCTAAGACTGGCCACCAGGATTTCAGTGGTTGCTCACGAGTTCTGAAATTTGGGCTGTAACAGGATCAGGTCTCGTGTCAGTGCGTGTGCCCACCTCTACCTGCAGCTGCAGATACACAACTGCTCCTCCGGCTCTCCAGGACGGCCTCGTACTAAACCACACTTTCCCCAGAAATGCTCGGATATACTTTCTCTAGCATTTTGCTCCTGTCAGGTAAAGCTGTTTGCAGTGCTGCTGTCCTTGTCCCACAGCCACACTGGAAATTTTGCCCTCACCGGTCTCCTGTCACTGCCAGGGAGTTTTGGGGTAGCACCCAAACTCCTCCACCAGGCCCTTTCCCAGGGAGTCAGGTGAGCCGTTTTCTGTCTGTCTTTCCAAAGACATAGATGCCACTTTGTTATGTTCCCCTCCAGCCTCCGCTGCATCTCAGTGCCACACAACATCAGGCCGCCACCACATGCCAAGTGACAGCATCCTCCATCCATCCCCACCGTTGATGCAGGTTGAACTCCCACTACCACCACCGCATCTCCAGCAGCACTGTGGCCCTTTGTGCTCGGCGCAGGGTGATGATTCAACTCTGACTCAATGGGAAGGTGGCCACAGCCTGAAACCCCAGCACGGTCTGCGGTTAACATGATCCCGCTGGAAATTACAGAGCTCCGGCAAAGGCGGCAGGAGGGAGGCTCCCCTTGGTGAGGAGGAGCCCACAAGAGGATCCCACTGACATTCCTTCCTTCTCCCTCGCCCTGCATCCATGTGGTGGAGTGAACACAAACGGCACGTTGCCTTCATGTTTGACCTAGAGCACTGCTTGGCTGCTGGTGCTGTACCACAGGCTCCGTCTGGAGAGCAAACAGTAGCTCAGTGGGTTTGTCTCTTCTTTTTTTTTTCCTTTTTTTTTTTCCTGTTTTGTTCTCCCTACAACAAATAGAGAGAAAGGATGAATGAGCTTATTTTACAGCCTCAGAGGAATACCCAGCCATTGTTAGCTTGACACATGCTGCAAAAAATGATGGCTAAGGAAATAAAAGCTTATTCTTTCCTGAATGGGTTGGCTGAAAAAACCCCACCCCACTCCACCCCAAAACCCCTTCTGTGGGCCAACAGCAGCATTTCCATCAGCTACATGTCTGATCTTCAACCCAGTGATTTCCAGCGCAGGACCTGACCTGCTGCATGTAGCAAAAGGACAGTGGAGATCCAGGTTTACATAATTTTTGAGGAGTCTGAAGCACACCGTGTGCCCAGCCCGCCCTCTCCTCGCAGGTGCCACCCAGCACCCATGGCAATGCCATCCCCCTGCAGACACTAACGTAGAAACTCTCCAGAATATTTCCTTCTCTCGATTGTCTGCGTCTAGAAAATGTTGTCACAAGGTCTAAAAGTCCTCAGTCCCAGCTGAGGCTCAGGCACCTGCGATGAGTATCTCGGAGATGATGGGACACTGAACCTGACAACCTCTGCTTCACACAACCAGCATTGCCAATAGATGGGTTCAATGGCACTTTCTCCCCTTGGAGAGGAGGACAAAGCCAGGGCATGCAGAGAAAATAGCCATGCCACAGCTGCTCAATTAATTAACTCAATTAATTTTAACCGGGACCTCTTGGATTATTTCACTGCAGCCGTCTGCTGGGAGAGCTGGACGCCGTCGCCTGCCGCAGCCTTGTCTCGAGCAGTAACCTGGCTCTGGAACCGTATTTCTCTCTACTCACCACATAACTTGCTTCTGCCACCAATTCACATAATTTTCCCTATCACTGAAGTGGTAAAATCAACCTCAGGAGCTCAGAGTCCTCAAACAAGGATTCAGAGTTTGGAGTCTACAGCTGTCTTGTGTGGTTCAGTGACATGTGAAGGGAAAGAAAAAAATCCCATTAATAGAATAAGTCCTCAATAATTTCACCCAAACAAACTTCCCACCCAAACCAGTGCTTTTTAAAAGATTGATTGAAAAAAAGGCAGGAAATGCTAACAAATATATTCCTTCCCTGTCGCAGCTGCAATTCTGCTTTCAAACACATCTGGCTTAGGAGACTGGCTTGGATTTATATGGCTGCATGCTATTATTCCTGGTTTTTTTAGGTATTCAAAATGGCTGCAAAACAGAGCTAAACCAGGAGGCTGGTGATGCAGCCCTGGATGCTGAGCTATCGCTGCCCTCCGTCCTCCTGCCTTGCGTACATGGCGGGTTGCAGGAGCAGCGATGGACAGGACAGAGGCGGCTGAGATTGTGTCTGAGACTGTTTCCTTCCTATTGCTAATGTATGCATCAGCGGGTGCGTTAATTTAAGGAATAAACAGTGACTTTTTTATTAGGTCTATAAAATCAGGAGACCAGCTCCCTTACTAATATCAGCAGAGAGCAAAACAGGGCCCAGGCAATTTCATCAGCTGTGGCTCCAACCCATAGTCTGTTGGAGAAGCGATGCACCATGGAGAGGATGAGATCTCACCTTTTATTACAGGCAGCTGCGTACCCATTGACGGCTGCATAGTGCCCTTAACAGCAAAACCACTGACCAATGTCTTCAAGGAGCTGATGTTCGAACAAATTACAGTGAGGAACAAAAAGGGGATTTTGCTTTAACTTGAAAATATTTTATTATTATTATTTTTTTTTTTTTCTTTAGACCTATTAAATTGCCAAAGCTTTTAAGCTGCGCTCTGCAGTCTGGCAAGAGCCTCCTCCCCGTGCTGGTGCAGCTGCCGGTTGTGCTTCACCACCCGGCTGCTTGGGGAGGGGGGTGAGAGGAGGAGAGCGCCGGTGCAGGGGGGACGTACCCATAAAATGCCTGGTATTTCATGGATTCCCCCGCACTGAGCGGGGAGCGGCAGGCTGCCGCGGGAGCCTCATTATGTAGAGGCGCAGGCAGGGGACTGGCTTGGTGACAGCAAGTCTGCTCAGTTGCAGATCAAATGGCTTAATAGAAACTGGATCCAACTGGTCCAGCCTTGCGGGTTTTGATTTAAACTGCAGTTATAAGGTGTGATTAGAGGCGGGGGACGCTGTGCCAAGAGCTCAGATGTGAAGCAAAAAACGTATATTAAAAAAAATCCTTCCCCTAAACCTGTACATATTTTCCGTCGTTAACTCTTTGCCTGCCACTGCCAGACACCCGAGGAAATGCTGGGCCATCCGAGGACGCCTTTGGTGCCGCTGCTTAAATCTGAGGGCTGTAAGAGGTCTGTCAGCACCGCAGAGGAATTTGGCCACTGAAGTACTAACGTTTATGGGGTTAGTATTAATAATAACCACAGCAGAGCTTCGTAGGGACTGACCGAGTCTTTCCTGCCACTGTGCCCGAGAGCAAAGGAAGCGGATGCCCTCCCCGAAGCCCCCGCGCCGGCCAGTGATGGCTGGAGCAGGGGCTGTGTTTTGGCTGCCTTCTTTTTGGGTTACTCCTATACAGTGGAGAAGAAGGCAGTGCTTTTCTGGGAACGGTTAAGCGAGGTCTCTTTCTCCTATCTCCACCTCGTTGCCCAAAACTCAATAGTTAATTTGTCAAACAGAGACCTTTGGAGATGTTAACGCAGTTCAAACCTTCACCCCGTATGGATAAAATCGCAATTCAATAAAATTGCTAGTTCTTTATCTTCATGCAGCATCATCACGCAGTTAATTTCAAGCTTTCCAGTAAGCTGTAATATATCTTTTAACCTAAGAGCTCTTTTGCATGACACTGAAATAGGTCCCAGTCTATATACATCTGCTGCCAAGACAAATGTATGGTTCAGCAGCAGTAAAGAGGATATAAAAGACTCCCACGTTACAAATGTAGGAGGAGAGGATATTTTAGCATGGCAGTGGTTACACTTTTGGCAGCTCTGCTATAACAAACTTTGTTTTCAGAGCCTTAAAATATTCCCTGTGCAGTGAAGACTGACATATTTGCTTGCAGCGAAGCTGTCTTGGGCCGGGGCTGGTGAACGGAGCTCAGGAACATAGGGGAACACAAAGAAGACGGAGTTAATATCCCCCTATGTTTAAACAGGGTATTTCCTCACAAAATGCTAATATTTACAAATGCCATCAAGTCCTGGTAGGATATTTCCATGAATGCAGATGGGCACTCAGGAGGTACCTGCACACAGCATGCCGAACTCCAGGGCCGCTTCAGGAGCTGGGGCCACAGGAAAGGAGCTGAGCGGGCAGGCCAAGGGCCAAAAATATGAGGGGAAAGGGCATGTAAGACACCAACCTTGTGTAGGAAAAGTCTCTGGAGACCTCTGCTATCTTACCATCTGATGGAGATCTCAAGTCGCCTGCCAGGATGCCACTGCAGGGTGCCGGTCTGGACCCGAGATGTTACTGCCTCGAAGCGCATCTAGAAGAAGCATCTACAGCTGGCAGGTGGACGTTGGCTTCTGTGTGTCTCCCAAGTCATCCTGGATTCCAATGATCCACTCGGGCACCGAGTTACCTGAAGGGAAAATTTGCATGGATGACTCATACCTTAGCGCACTCTAGGATGGCAAGAGTAGCTATGAAACTTTGATCCAGGCGATTTTTTGAGCAGAAAAGGAGAGCTCGTCTCACGCAGCTGATGGGAAAAGGAAGCAGCGGGGACAGCATCATGACTCAAGAGCTGTTGCCTGGTCCTGCCTGCTTTCTGCCTCCCCATGAGGCAAGGCAGGGTTGTCCTACAGGCCGCCGGATGCCATCACTGTGATGCTGAGGGCAGTGCGCTCTGTGAACGACAACTGTTTCCCTTTGCTCTGGGAACTTAGCCCGACAAGTGAAGACACAAGGAAGATTGCTTTGAAACTTCAGGATGGATTTCCAGACCCTTGGAACCTCGACTGAACCAGAGGCAGAGCAGAGGGGAGCAGGACAGAGGTGGCTTCCTACAGCCCCCTGGTCCCTGTGCCCCCCAATAACGTTTCCCAGAGTCCAAACTGCGGTAGGAAAAGGGGTGAAGTTTTGTGTGATTCAGATCAGTTTGAATCATCAATTTCTTGCAGAAGGGATATCTGAGAGTTCAGACAGGCTACGTTTGAATAGCAAAGGAAGCATGAAGCCGTGCTCTGCACAAGAAAATATTGGGAAATGGGCAAATGTTGACCTAGCCCAGGGTATGGGCTTAGTATCAAAGCCAAGAGGAGCTCTGGTAAGTGGGTCCAGCAGGACTTCTCTGTGTCAGGTGCAGTCCAGACACCTAGAGATTTCTGTGGGTACAGAGGGCCGAGCTTAATAATGGGGTAAATAACTGAACAATGCCATTTTACCATGTTTTATGTATACATACAACCCCAGAAATTCAACCTTGCTAGTTACGTTTTCTAAGCCAGCAAGAAAAAAGACTTCTTATCATCAAGCCTCCTTAGAAAAGCTCATTGCTACTTGTGCTGAACTTGGATGGAGTCTTGGCATGGAGGATTTTGAGAGCATGTGAGACGGCATTATAGTTTCATGCTAATCTGTCCTTATTGTGTGCTATTAATAATAAATAAAAATCACAGCTTCCTAATCCACAGGTTACTAATTGTGGGGAAAAAAACGTGTTTGTCAGGGCCTTAGCAAGTGCTTAAAAGTGTCACACTTTTGTGTTTATTTATTAGCAAGTGAATGTATAAACACATTGTTACTAACCTGAGCATCTGGATTGCAAAAACCACGCAGCTCCTCTTGCAGAACAAACCCCTCACGTCTTCAGAAGAAACCCTGCACCAAGCAAGGCTGCAGCTGCAGGGCTGTGCAAGGGATGACCCGAACCCCTCTTGTGCATGGACAGCTGAGGGGTTTGGCAGTGCCTCACCTGGGGCAGGTTTGTTTGGGATTCCTAAGGAGTTAAAGAGAAAGAAAGAGGTTATTTTGATAGTAGATCAAGTATCAAAGGAATAAAAATAACCAGGTACTTGTGCAAGCTGCAGGCTGAGCCCTCTAACGTGGAGCCAGGTGTATATTCCCGCCCGGGGTGAAACTCCCCCCTGTTCAAAGAGGCAGCACGACAGCACTGGGGCTCTGATCTCTGCAGATGTGCGAGGCCCAGGAGAAGGTCTCGACTTCAAACTTCAGGGAAACGTTTTCATCTTATTTCCCCTCTCCAACGAGCAAGGTGAGGCAGTTTCTAAGGGGAAATCCCACATGCAACAAGAAACGCATTCCTCTTCTCATCTTTGCAGCACAGGACAAGGAACCAAATGACCTTCTAGACATGAGCAATGAGCAAGACAGCGTGTATCTTCCACCAGGACTGCAAGTCCTCCTGCAGGGACATTCTGTGCACACACAGCAACGGGGTCCTGCACCCTTGGAGGGAGGACACGTTGGCCAACATTTTGTCAACCAGTGAATAAAGATGAACTGGTCCTAGAAATAAACCTAACCCCAGTCTGCTCTGCTGGATGAACTTCCCTTTGAATACCTCTCACACCGAGAAGGTGCCTGGGTTCAACCTCTGCTAAGCATATGCCCCAGCATACGGCGGGGCACCAACCACCCACTCCTAATTAACTTGATGGGTAACTCAGCAGCACAAATCACCTCAAGTTACCTTGGCCACGGAGCACAGCGGATCCTTCTACAATGAAACAGCACGGCAGGAATTATCCCAATCCGTAATTGCTCTGAGCAGACAATAAACCAGCTCACGCTGGTGGAAGTAGCCACTCGGAGGTAATAACCCAGTGAGTAACAATAATGGCAGCAGATACTTGATAAAACGCAGGGAACAAAAGAGAAAGCTTTCTCCATTATACAAAGAACGGATGTTTTCTGTTTGCTTCCTTCGGTTCCGAAATGCATTTAGCTATTTGGAGAGCAATGGAGTACAGCTCACCCGCACGCACAGCAAAAGCGTGTGTTTCGGGTTTTGGGCTGGGGGAGGAAAGGATCGCTTTCCACTAGTGAGATCATGGGCAGGAAAATTAGTTTTCTCCTTTTAATATTTCTTGGATTTCTACCCAGCCTCTACCCAGGCATTTTATTTTCAAGAGAAATATCTACATGTTGATGGGGAAAAAAGCCCAAACCTGCTCAGGGGTGGCTAAAAAAGGGCACTGAAATACAGATGTGCTTGTTCCCCCCACCTATACACTGTGAGTGCCCAAAACTGGGTGATAGAAGGGATAACCCATGCTCATCTGAGGAATATCCCTAAAACCAGGGGCTTGTGTGTGCCTCCTGCCTCTGCTCCTGCACGTGGCTTGTGGCCCGTCACTGCCTGAGCCCCTCACGCTGTAACTGCTGGCCCACAGCTCTGCTCCCCTGCCCCAAGCCTGGAGGCTCATACGGGGGCTATCACCTGCCCGCCCCTGCTGAATCGGTCTCTGAGAACAGGACACCAGGCAGAGAAGACAAGAAATCACCCTGTGCTCCCCAAGTGCCCCAAAAGGCACTGGCGTGGTGGGGGCAGGCGGATGGTGACACAGTCCCAAGGGTGTTTATGCTGACGGCTCTGGCTCAGCAGCAAGTGCCCTGGCACCAGCACTCCAGTGATGCCCATTCCACGCTCGGCTGTCTCCTGCTTCCCCAGCGATGCCACTCGCCGCTTCCCATGCCAAGCCACTCCCTGTGCCCCCGGGAGGGCTGCTACGGGCATCGGCACTGTCAGTGGCTCCTGTGAAGAGGATGCCAGCTGGATGAGACAGAAATCACAGCAGAGAAAAATCATCAAGACATGAAAGGTGGAACAGCAAAACCCGGGGGAACTGCGTGGGGTTTAAAGACCCAAGTGCCCAGCTGGGCACAAGGTGACCTCAGCTCCAGCCATGCCGAGGTTTGCCCTGCAAAAAAAAAAAAGCCTGAAGAGAGCCATCTGCAGCGAAGAGCGTACCAGGGGAAGGCTCTGCAGGACTGCAGAGGCTAAGCACTGCTCATTAAAGTGCCGGGGAAATGTGAATGAAGCAGATGAATGGATGAAGAAATGAATGAAGGAGGGAAGAGGAAGTGAATGAATATTACATTGACTTGGTGCCTTTCATCCTGGGATGGCGGAGCTGCGCAGTGCAGCTGATGGGCAGGAACCACGTCGGTACTCCCCGGAGAAACCCCTGGTCAAAACAAATCAGATTATTTCCTGTTGACAGAGCCCTTCAGAGGGAGACGAACAGGGAGATGTGGTATATGGATTCATATTACTTGAAGCACGAGGCTTTCCCCAAACAAAATCCCTCTGATTCCCCCTTAATCAATGTGACAGATCATTACTTTTTGAGTTCTCTTGTTCTTGTTATTCCAGACACTGCGTGATTTCCATGGCAACGACATCCCAGCTGTCCCAGGCCTTTTCCTAACCTCTGTCATCTGCTGTCAAGTTGCAACAGCACATAACTGGGAGAGATAAGCAGCAAGGGTCGCAAAGGTGCCTTTTGGCACTGGGGGGGTTAAAGACCCCCCTTTTAACCCCTACGCAGCCCAACCCCGCGAGACCCTGGGAACCTCTCGCAGCCCAGTGTGGCACAGGGCTTGCAGGCATCTTTTGGGGATCACATGGAAATGAAAAATAATTTTCTGGAGGTTTTATTTTGCTGTTCTGAAGCACAGTCAGCTGAACCCACCGGCCAGCCTGATGGTGACCAGGATTCAGGGTGGTTTAAACGGAGGTGATGGGAGGGAGCAGCAAGATGCTGCTACTCAGTTGGTAATGTAGAGTGGGGTCAGGACCGAACCCGGATGCTTTGGGGAGGAAAGGGAACCCAGCTTCACTTCTGGTTTGGAGGAGAAAGCGTGCTCTCTTCTTCTTTTCCACCTTCTGAAGGAAAAACTAACCTGGGATGTGATCCTGATCCTCAAGCACTGCAGGTTTGCAGGCAACCTGGTGCGACTGCCATGAGCAGCACATGCAGACTCAGAGGAGCATCCAGCCCTGCTCGGGCATAGTGCTTCTGATCACCCCTTACTGCCAGTTTGATCCCTCTTGGCTGTATGGACTTAGGGTGTTGTCGCCCCCTACAACATCATCCAGCTGCTTCTCCAGCAGCCAGCCGCTCACGGCTGCAATGCTGCCAAGCGTGGGCGTATGAGCCATTTTGCAAGAGTGAAGTAGGATATTTAAGGCTGGATGCAAAGCTCAGGGACCATCTGTGGGCTTTGAGTAAGTTTTCGAGCTGACCTCAAGAGCACAAAGCCCGCCACGCACGGGGGTCCAGGTACACAGACACTACCGTGCTGAATGAACCAGTGCTGCAAGCCTTGCTCACATAGTAACCGCCTCCGCTGCCGGCAGGAGCTGGAAGCAAGTTGTTTGGTTTTTCCCTTTTCACTTATCTTGCTCCCTCCAGCAAGCTGCTTCCCTTCCGAAAGGCCAGGGAGGATTTAGGGTGGCCGAGTGCCACTGCAGGAGCTGGAGCATGGCCAGGCGGAGCATCTCCCACCCTGCTGCCGGGAGGGGGCTGCGGCATGGCATGCAGGGACGGACACGCATCTTTGTCCCTTCTTCAATCATATCACCCTTTTGATTCAAACACAGGTTTCACCCTAACGCACCAGGGTTTTTTCCTGCCGGAGGTTTGCAGCCCTGCCTCCGCCACAGCCTGCAGTCTTCATAAGCTGCATTGAATTTCGTGGTAACCCTGCAGAGTTATTGCCCTATAACAACACAATTGCTGCACTAGATTAAGCACGCCGCTTATCTCGTCCAAATATTAACGAGCACCAAATGTAGGGCACCAGGCCTGCTTCCCCAGCTGCCTGCAGGGAGTTTTGGCCACTGGGTTCGGCGGTTGCAGGACTGGACCCAAACAAGGGGATCCATTTGCAGATTGGGCCAGCAGCTTCCTTGAGCAAGACTGGCTGCTAAAAATCTCTGTGCTGGAGCTTGTACGGTTGCTTGAACAAAGAACATTTAGTAAGCTGCCCTTCACACCAGGACAAAAGAGATGCTCTATCCTGCCATAAATCGAGCTGAATTGCTTTACCTGCCTGTTAATGCTCCGGACTTGGGGGCCAGAGGCTCTCAGTTGAATTTTGGACCAGTTAGTTGGCTCTGCGCTGTGAAGCAGCTGGCTGGGTTTGGAGGTGGCATCCGTACTCATACCATGGTGACTTCCCTGAGTACTTCAAGACAAACTGCTCCATGGAGGACTCCAGTCAGGGCAGCCAGAACTGGGACGTCTTTGGTGCACGCAGGTCTGAGAAGAGACAAACCTGTAGGAAGGGAAGGGAGTGTATTTCTGTAACGCTGTCAGCTACCCTGCAGGAGCCACTCACATTGATGCAGGGCTTAGCACCAAACTCAAATATATTCAGACTCGACAGCTGCCCGGCGGAGAAGGACCTGGGTGTGTTGGTGGACAGCTGGCTGAGTATGAGCCGGCAGTGTGCCCAGGTGGCCAAGAAGGCCAACGGCATCCTGGCCTGTATCAGGAATAGTGCAGTGAGCAGAACTAGGGAGGTGATCATCCCCCTGTACTCGGCACTGGTGAGACCCCACCTCCAGTACTGTGTTCAGTTCTGGGCCCCTCGCTACAAGAAAGACATTGAGGTGCTGGAGCGTGTCCAGAGAAGGGCAACAGAGCTGGTGAGGGGTCTGGGGGACAAGTCCTATGAGGAACGGCTGAGGGAACTGGGGCTGTTTAGCCTGGAGAAGAGGAGGCTGAGGGGAGACCTTATCACTCTCTACAAGTACCTGAAAGGAGGTTGTAGAGAGATGGGGACTGACCTCTTCTCCCAGTGACAAATGATAGGATGAGAGGAAATGGGTTCAAGTTAAGCCAGGGGAGGTTTAGGTTGGATATTAGGAAATTTTTTTTCACTGGAAGGGTTATCCAGCATTGGAATAGGCTGCCCAGGGAGGGGGTGGATTCACCGTCCCTGGAGGTGTTTCAAAAAAGGGTAGACGTGGTACTTGGGGATATGGTTTAGAAGTGGTTTTGTCAGGTTAGGTTAATGGTTGGACTTGATGATCTTAAAGGTCCCTTCCAACCTTAATGATTCTATGATTCTATGATTCTAACTTCATAAAAAACTGGTTTAAGATAAGTAACGTGGTAAAACCTAGACTGAACAAGCTATCGACATCCCCATTATAATTAAAATAGGGGGAAAAGCTGTAACCCCTGGGGTTTACAGGGGTTATAAGAGTATAGCCCCTACAGGGAGCTAGGGGTATAGGCCAGCTCTGGGGTTACCCCCTTAGCCAGCTCTGCAAAGGGTTTGGTAACCCTGGTGCCATCCAGCCCGGAGAGCTTTCCAGAAGAGTGCCGGCTGCACCGTGTGCTGGGCGATGCTCCGGGGCTGCGCGGGCAGGACCAGAGCAGAGCTGCTCCTTTTCAGCTGAACACCCCCTGAGCGGCCCAGGCAGAGCCAGCCCAGGCTGTGCGGAGCTGCAGTGCTGCTCCCTCCACCCCCACGGACACCGTTTGGGAGGAAGGAAGAGGGGAAAAAAAAATATCAGAAGACAAATTGAGACTTACCTCGGTGTTTTTGCCTGCCACCCCCATCGCTCCCCTTCAGCCTAATCATTCTCTTCCTCTTCAATCAAGGCCAAATTGCAAGAGGAGCGGCTCCCAGTGCCTGAGTGCAAAAGCCTTTAATTACTGTCATCTAGGAGGCTGTGCCAGACTCTCCTCCGGTGCCTTTTCATACTTTTCAGAGGACACTGCTCCAGGACCTGACGCCCCCAACATGCCATTTGTCAGGCTTTATTTTAAACAGGCACTCGCTGCCTGTTAGGAGGCTGGGGAGAAAGTTCCTGGCAGTCCATCTGTGCTGCTGCTCCGCTGACAGGGCAATCGCATCCGGGCAGCAAGCTGATTTCGGCTGCCTCGCCTGGGTACCAGCCTGGCAGCCATATCCTGCATGTGGCAGCTCGCTACACACAAACCCCAGGAACTGTGTTGCTTTGTCTCTTCGCTGTCTCTCCTCCTGTTTCTCAACTGTGCTCACATTGGGCATTAAACTGGGGATGGAAGCGAGAGTATAAACAGGGTCAAAAAGGGACAAGACAAATTCAGGGAGACCAGGCTCACTGTTAAATGAAGTGGTCCCAAAGCATCCCCTCCCGCACAAGTCCCCAAGCCTGCATCCCCTGGAGCACACTTCCCATGGGGATGCATGCCCCTTACGTACAGCACGGGTTTTGCTATCAGCTGGGGGTTTGTATTTTATCCTGCATGGGAAAACATGAACGCAGAACCTACATAAACCAATTTGGCACATCCAGCAAGCAGGAATGGGAAACCACCTTGCTGCTGCTGCCTGCCCTGCCGCGCTGCAGGAAGGACGTGGGGCTGGACAGCCCATTGTGGGGAGCCAGTATGAGTTGCCTTAAACACAGCCTGAGCTAACACCTGGGATTCTGCCAAGCCAGCGAGCTCGCAGCTTGGCCTCAGCGTATGCTGAGATACACTGGAAAGGATGCCAGAAGGTTTCCAGAGGTCCCGGGCCAGCACCCACGCGATGCGCTCTATAAATTACACCCACCAGAGTCATCCTTCTAATATTTCATCTTTGGAGCATCACCTGTGGCAGAGAAGAGCTGCAGAGGAGGATTTCTGGGAGCCTCTGCCAGTGGGTGGCACTGCATAACCAGCAGTATGGAAGAAGCAGCAGAGCAAGGACTTCAGGGTAGAATAGCAACACACAGACATCACACAGAGACACACACACACACACACACACGTGCTGCGCATCTCTGGCTGGACAGCCCGAGGGATCAGATACCAGCATCGTGGGGATGCCGCAGCCCAGCTGGCGGGAGGTGGAAAGCTGCTGGGATGGGAGAGGTACAGATAGGGAGGGAGGTGAGGAGGCATCAGCAAGGGGTCTGAGGTGCTGCGGTGGTGCAGGCCAGCAGTAGCACATCCTCCATGGGTGCTGTGGGGTCAGCCCAGCGAGCGGGAGTGCCAACTGACTGCTGAGGTCAGGATCACTTCACATCCACATGGGACAAAGCCAATTCGTGTACATATTGTTAACCTTCTCAAAGGTAGGAGCAGCTCATCCGCTTCCCCTGCTATCCTACTGTAACATTCCCTCTGCAATGAAAAATCAGGTAATACGTCACCCCAGAATATAAGGTCTCACTTCTGAGAACTAGATGGGCTCCTGCTCCCCACCCTGTAACCATGTAAAGAACATGGGTGTGGGGGGTGTAAGAGCTTTTTAGCCTGTAGGCACAAGACCCCTGGAAGCACCACAGCCATGAAAGACGTGCACCAGCTGGCATTGACCTAGGGGACTGGGAGCCTGGAGGGAAAGCATGCTGCACCGCGCTTGCGTCACCTCCTAAACAAGTGGGAATTAAGGATCCTGGGGCAGCTGGGTAAACCTGGTGAGTGGTAAAGCCAGAGGCTGGTCTGGTCTGAGGTCACCTCAGACCAGGTGCTGCTCCAGTTCCAAAGTGGCCATGCTTCTGTGCCACACACCCTTCCTGGCACAGATTTCACCTCCCTTTCCACCGTATCTACACTTGATGTCCCATCTCCAGCATTTTGGTGTTGCCTTGACTGGTTAATTCCTAGAAGGTCTCCAATCAGATTTCATATCCCCATCCAGCTAAAAAAGCTCTAACCTGTCCAAGGCAGCAAATGCTCAGTTCTTCCTTTCAGTAAAAGACAACAAACAAAGAAGCATCTTCTTCCTTTCTCCCCATGATGTCCCAAGGGCAGCTGGGAACCACAAAGCTTTAGAGGAACGGGCTTACGTAGCCCCGGTCTGACTCTAGGACCATGAGGCTTCATGCTGGGGATCTTTCAAAGAGAAAGCCAGAGGGATGGTGAGAGGGAGTCCTGAAGCACAAAGCACCTCCCTCGGGCTGTGCAAAGGGGATTTGGCTCTGAAGGGCTGTAATGCCTGCTGGGAGGACGGCAGCACCGTCTGTCCGACAGCCTCTGCCTCCTTAGAAAGAGCCACTGTTTCCCCAGGCGGCATCCGCACAGCCATCTCTGCTAATAGGTGTTTTCTCTGGCAGGAGCAAAGGCTTCACCCAGAGTATCACAGACTAGCAGGAGACACGAGCGTTCATCCTCAAAAGGAATTTGCTTCCATATCAAAAGGTTTAAAGATGTGGCATCAGGGCTTCCTCCAGCATGTTCCTTCTGCAGGGAACACGCTGCCTGGCATGGCGGGGGTGGCTGCAAAATCCCATCTCCTGCCTGCCCACCTTCACGCTTACAGCAATGCCTTGGTACAACCCACTCCAGACTGGGGAAGAGCTTCGATCCGGCCCTTCTGCTGCAAACGGATCTGATTTGCTCCTAGCGCTGAGCGCTCTGTAATTACAGTACATCCCACTTAATCGGGATGTGCTTAATTGGGAAATCCACTTGCCAGGATGTCACCTAGGGAACTGATTTAAGCTTGATAACACTTAAGAGCAATGCCCGCTGCTTTATAGGGAAGGTAATTCTCCTACAGGGAGATGCCTTCAGGTGGCTGAATCATGCTCCTTCTTCCACCAGCACCCAGTGCTGCTGGCTGCTTGCTCCTGCAACAGATTTCAGCCTTCCCCTTAAGTAGGTTACAGTCAGGAAATGCACCAACTGCTACTGCCAGATCCCGGCTGTCCTCTGCACCAGCTGAACAGGCTGCCACTGCCACGTGGGCCAGCTTATGGCTGCTCCCTTGGCTGGACCTACACATTCGGCACGTCTGACTCCCTTCCATGTTTGAAGATGGCTTTCCTCCCACGGCTGGGACCTTTTTGAAGAGGATAACATGCTTAGGCTTGGCCAAGCTGTTCTTTGCAGGAGAAGAGGGGCCAAGGTGACCCAGCCATCATCCGAATCAGGACAGAGCAAGAGCTTTGGAAACAGTCAGCATCCCTTACCATTAACCCCAAAGCTTGTCTTCCTCCTCTTCCCTCCAACAATCAAACACATCAAATGCCCAAGTGAAGAGAGGAAGGGAACATGGGAACAGCCCTCAAAGACCGAACGTTGAGTCAAGCACTTGGAGCGACCACATTTTCAGCCTGGTTTCCTATAGGAAGAGGGTTTATGTGACCACACTGAGTATTTGTGTGTGCACATACACATCTGATAACTGCTGAACCTCCTGAGCACCTTCAATGAAACTAGGCGGAGAATCAGCTTTTCCAAAAATAACAAATTCCCACACATTTTGTAGTAATAAGAACCAGACAGAGGAGAGAAACCCTGTGAATACCCAACCCCTTACTAGCTCTCGGGGACTTGGGACAGCATTTTTGCACATCAAAACCCCCATGAACCACATTTCCTTGTTTGTAGAGTGATGCTAATTGCTCCAGGACCATTACTCCTCCATGCTTTTGGCATTGCCTTGCTTATCCCTGTCCTTTCTAATTGGACTACTTTTTTTTTTTTCCCCAACTGGGTGAAAGCATGCTGCTTCTCTTCCAAAGGCAAGCCCTTGGATGGAGGCTGCCTTTGCTACCGAAACATCTGTACCATATGGCAACAACACAACACAACTTTTTGAGATGCTGTGCTGATGTTTTTGTTCTCACCAACCACGAGGAGCTGGGGGGAGTCAAGCCAAACTCTTTGGATGCATAATAGTGATTGCCTTTCAGACACTAGAAAATGCAATAGCTTGGCATCAAATGAGGGATTTTTATGGTTGCACATGTTTTGTGCTTCTCTGAACAAGCCAACTTCCAGATTAGCTACACTGGCTTTTTAAAGTGCTATAAAATATGTGAAGGCACTTGTAATGTATAGTGATTTCTGTAAAAACAGGAGGTAAGTGCTGAAATGTCTCCTGATTTATCCTTTTGCTTCTCCTAACCCATGCTGGGAGAAAGGGTAAATGCAATCCTCCACTCCCTTTTTGGCTTATCAGTCTTACAGCCCAGAGTAGATGGGAGACAAAATGCCAGGTGCTACAGCACTTGTGCCTTTCAGCCACTCTGATCGTTGCAGAAGGGAAAACCCTTCCAGTTCTCAAGTATCCCAACCAACACCGAGCACAGCAAACACTTTTCCAAGGTGCAACACAACGTGAGCAGCAAAGCCGGACTGTCACAGCAGCACCCAGCTGGGCAAGAGGAGCCGGGCAGCACCTCCCACAAAGGTGCTGGACCTGATACTGGATGGAGGGTCTGAAAGAGCAGATCACCACAATGAACTGCGTTAGCAGGGTCAGGCAGTTGCTTTCCTGCCAGTAGGGTCACCTCCTCGTCCCCTCCTCTTGTTCCTACCCCTCCTACCTCCTAGTCAGAAACCTGTAAGGCTGTGTCATGGGACTGCTCCCCCCCGTCAGTGGCTTGTGTTGGCTTAAATATACGTGCTCAACCATTACCAAGCATAAGGTCCTCGACACAGATGTCTCAGGGGCTGGGCTTACTTTTTGCTAAAACCAAGCCCTGTGGACACTTGACAAGGGAGAACATGCCAGCGACCGAGGCTCTTGTTTTTTGAGTGTGGGTGGGAGGAATAAAGTAGTAGTTCAAGCTCCATTTTAGCTTAAGGAGAACAGCATCATTTATCGGACCCAAACAGGTTCTTCCCCTCACTGCTACAGAGCCAAGCTGTCCTCTCACCATCGCAGGGCCGCTTCGCCGGTGCCAAGGCAGTGCTGGCAACAGTGAGGGCTCTGTGTCTGCTGCCATGGGCTGCTGCGTGCCACCCAGCGCTTCTGGCAACCAACGCCGCAGTCGTTACCGACCAACACAAAGCTGAGTGTCGTAGCCCTTATCCAGCTCACTGCAGTCAGGTTCAGACGAGCACCCCTGGAACAGAAAATGAGTATTCATGAGCTGGAAGTTTTAAAGTGCATGCCTTAGTGCCATGCATGTTCAAACCCATCCGTCCCTGCAGAGCAACTGCAGCTCTCTGCTGCCAGTACAAACAGGTAAACTCAACCGTACTGCCTCTCACTTCCATTTTTATACCTATACGAAAGGTTTTCCAACAAGCTGGAGGTTCAGCAGACCTCAGATCTTTAAATTAACCTTGTACGTCTTTATATAAAAGCAACATTTCTCTTTAGCACCGTTAACAGCACATGGATTTTGTGTGCTTTCTTAGTGCAAATTAAACATAATTATTTAACAACTGCCAATAGCGCTCTTTGCAACCAGCAAAATACATCGCTGCATCTTGAAAGCTGTTTAGCATGACCAAGGTTAAAACGCAGATTGCTTTTAAGATTTTCAGTGCATTTGCTGGCAGCTAAGAAGTGCTAAGTTTAGCACTGGCGAGCGTGAGCCGGCTGGACTGGGAACCTTCATGCCGCCATCAGAATTACGGAGGCTCATTTGAAAACACCTCAGTTACCTGGCTGTCATTATGTCAGTAGGAGAAATACGATGGGAGGGCAGGAGGTGCGGAAAGGGGAGAGTTTCCTCAAACATCACAAGCTGAGTAGAGACGCTCCATTTCTAAGCAGATGTGCCCCAGCCATCCAGGACAAGAGCATCTTGTCTCAAAGTCACAGCAAAACCAAAACAGCCCCAGCCCTGTGCCCTCCAGCCTGCACTGGCTTTAGCCCCCCCCCCCCTTCCGAGAACTGATCGACTCCCGCACCCCAGCTTGTGTGGGGACATCCAGAGGGGACAATTCAGGCGGTCAAAATAACACCAGCCTCCCACCAAGCCAACTCTGTCACAGACGCACACTGGCAAAAAAAGCACCATACATGGGCACACACGATCTGCAACTGATTTTAGAAGATGTGGTATAAAAAGCACACAACAAAGGAAGGATCAAGCCTTAAGCATTAAGCGCTCCTTCGCTGATATTTCCAGCTCCTGCTACGTGGTCCCCACTCCATCCTCAGAGTGCCAGAAGCTTGTCCCCCTGTCACTTCTTTTAGGGGGTGACATGGAGCCAGCGCACAGTAGAGAAGCCAGATGAGCAGCTCTGGCTCTCCTGCTGAAGTCTTGGGACCTGAGCATCCGTCCTTTTGTTTTTGAAAAGACTGGGGGTACAGATCTGTGTTTTCCAGCTAATTGCAGAGAGCTGGAATGGCAAGACTTAGTAATATTTGCTAACTGCAAATATTTAGAGACCTGAGTCCAAACTGGACTGATGCACCGAGTGTAAACACGGGCAGGGAGAGAGCTTTAGGCACTCCAGCATCTCGTGGCTAATGAAAGCTGGGAGGAACTTGTCTAAGCAAGTTGTGAGCCATTTACTTCTCTGGTGTGACTAAGCCACTGTGCGGTATCTAATATACCAGGAGGGGTGATGTGCTGCCAGCTAACCATGTTCCTGCAGTCGAGGTGGGTTAATTGAATATAGTTCGATGCTTCGGGGCAATCCCGCTGCCGGTTTACCTGCCCCTTCCCGGTCGGCCTTGCAAACAGCAAGGCAACCCACTGGGAATTTTAATTGTGAAGGAGTATTCAAAAAATCCTGACAAAATCCAAGGGCCTGACCAGAACGACGGGTTCTTGTGGTTTTCTGCGTGGCTGTTTTTCCAGCAATGCAAATTGGGTTCTTCTCTTGCAAACAAGCGATGCTGAAACATGCTCTTACCACTCGCAGGACCTCAAGGCTCCCAACCTCCCAACCTCCACCGCTGTCCTTAACCATGGTAGGAAAGTTGGAGTGCTGCCTTGTCTTGTACTAGTGATGCAAATACCAAGATTATTTTCTCCACAAATAGCTCATTACCAATGATGCTTTCCTTTGTCTCCGGCTCCAGCTGAAGAGAAGGAAGTCACTGCAGCAGGAGCTGCACATCTAATGGCAAAAAGACATTTCTCAGAGGGTACAACTGAGTTACAACAGATGTTGGATTTTGGGAACTGCCCTCTACTGCTCTCCTTGGGGAAGGGTGGAGGAACTCAGAGGTCCCAGTTTCCATTTCATTTTCCCATTGTTTCCCTGGGCAGAAAATGCTTTTTTTCCTTTCTTTTCCAGCCCAACCTGACTCACAAGCTGGGCTGATTCCCAGTTGTCGTCTG
Organism: Ibidorhyncha struthersii; assembly: GCA_013398815.1. Lineage (NCBI taxonomy): Eukaryota > Metazoa > Chordata > Aves > Charadriiformes > Charadriidae > Ibidorhyncha > Ibidorhyncha struthersii. Next base: position 54,406 of record VZSZ01000260.1, read on the forward strand.
GCCCCATATGCCAGTTTTATCTCATTTGCCAAAGCATCAGCATGGCACAAAGGGCTCTCCCCTGGGCAAATGTAAGAAACCAGCTACCTTTCAGGGTTTTCAGGGGGTCCCTGCACACTGGCAGCCTCCAAAGGTCCCTTTCTGAGCACCCGGGAATCCCCACCTGCCCCCGTTCCCCTGGGACAGCCTGCACAGGGGGGACGTGACCTCCCTGGCTGGGCTGATGCTGTCACTGCTACATTTTGTGTGGGTTCAGTGGCACCCATCCACAGCCAGCATTAAAGCCAGCCAGCCACCATCGCCAGAGCAGAGAGGCTCCCCGAGGACAGGCTGAAACTGTTCATCTGGAGACAGAGATCATTTTTAGAGGGAAATCCTGTTGGCTTTTCAAAACGAGGTAGGTTTTTAACCGACACACTTCCCCAGCCAAACGCACTTGTGGTACCACATGTACCGCTAAAAGAAAAGGACTTACTATGTCAAAATGGAGCTGTGGTTTTCAAAGCTAACAAGGAGAAAGCGCACTGCAAATACCTGGAGGAAGTGTAGGCATGGCTTATTAATAGACACTTGCTGTAAGACTTTCGGCTGTATGACAAGGCTTTCACTGTCCTCCCGACGTCCTTGCATGCCCTGTTCCCATACTGAACACTGGGCTCTTTAACCATGCAGCACACCCGTCAGGCCTGACAGCTTACAGATGGGGCACAGAAGATGTGTTAATACAGCCTATACCAGTGCTTTTACCACCAGAGCATCAACCATCCATCCTCAGCTGGTGGGGAGAAGCCACTGCCTCTGTCACTGGTTCCTATAAAGGATCCAGCCAGGGATTTTGATGGAGACAGAGGAAGGCAAGAAAGGATGCCAAGTAGGGTCATTCCCACAAAACCTGAATTGCAGGGGTTTAACATTGCCTGAGCTGCAAGTAGGAGTTAATTTTGTTATCTTTACACCCTGGTTCAACCTCTCATTCCCCAAAAGGCTGCACAAAGTACTTGCTTTCTGATTTCTCTCCTGTGCTGCTGCATAGTGCTGCTTTTGAGACAGCTTCTGAGTTTTCCATCAACAGCAGCTCCCTGATGTTTAAGGCTATTATGAACTGGACCAGATTTATGCATTCCTGCATAGCAAAGCCTTGCCCAACATAAGGTGCCTATATCCTCTGAGTTCTTTCCCCGTGAAAGCCGTAACAGAATATTAACACCCTACTTAAGTGAAGGAACATTAACCAGTCCATACGCCGCCACACTACAGGCACCTCAGCATGGTCACACACATTGTGTTTCTTTTTTTCTGATACAGGTTTTTCTATCAAACAGATCATCAGACAGATGGGCTGGTTTTGGAGAGGGGTTGGCTATTTGCCTAGGAAGAGAGGGAAAAGAGTCTTCAAACAGCCCTCCTGCCCCAGGTGATGCTGGTGAGAGCTGGGCCATGTGCAGCAAGATAGCTTCTCAGAGCATCTTCAAACTCATGAAGCATTTTTCCTCCCAGAGACGCACAGACTTGTGTTATTAAATGGCTATTTCTGTTGATGTTTTTATTTTTAGGAAAGGATACGGAAACATTCACCATTACTGCTTGGAGGTAATGGAAAAAGAGGCGAGCTCCAAATTCTGGGTGATGGGGACCTCGAGGAAGGCAGCCAAGCCAGGCTGGGACATAGCCTGGCTTCCCTACTGTGTTTACAATCTGTGCCCTGAGCAGGGACATGAATGAATCGCGGCAGTGTCCTCAGCAGCCGCGGAGCATGCAGTGGGCTGACGCTCTCCCCCTCCAGCTGGCCACACCGACCCCTCCCCAAGGGGTTAAAAGTGGCCGTGTGCCGAAGACAGACTGGGATCAGCGGTGGCCAACCTAAACAGAACCGCACTCAAAAAGACCGTTGAGCACCCAGGGATGCTGCCCTTGCCTGGGATGCTGACCTGAAATGACAGGCAGTGATGGACAGCCTGTCCCCTTCAGTTTGCAGGGACAGGGGACAGGAGGCAAGCTGCATTTCTTCCTCAAAACTGGTTTTGTGGCTTCACGCTGAATCCCTCCCTGATTTCTTCAGCATTAAATGTCTTTAAAGGGTCTGTTTACTTCCTTGGAGTAGTTGGAGCTGGATTCTCCCTTGCAGGGTCAGCTCTGGCCTCATCCCTAAAAAGGACGGTTTAAATTAAAGGCGAAATTTCTGGTGTCAGCGCTCTTTTTACTGCTCCTGAGTGCTCGTGATATAAGCCCAGCAGCAGGCACTACCTGCATCCGTGCATTTGTTTCTTTGCCTCCTCTGGATGTCAGATGGGTTGCGGAGAACACCCTGAAAGAGAGAGAACAGGCGTTACCCCAATGCTGAATAAACCCATTGCACAATGCGTTCCTCTGACACCTGCTCACCAGAGGGGAAGCGCTGGAGGGATGTGAGCGGGGCTGTTAGCAGCGCTGTGCCTTTCCGTGCTTCCCCAGGGTGGGCCCGGGCTGGTTCCATCATCCCCTGACACACTGGTGCTGCCGAAAGGGATGGCGGATACGTTCCTCACCTGATTTCAGCAAGATGGCTGTGGCAATCCATGGGACCTGGAACCAATCTCGCTGACAAAGCCACAGATCTCGACCCAGCAGCCACATGGCAGAAGCCATCGATGTACCTGGCAGTAAAGGAAACCCTCTTGAGCAGTGGCATCAAGGTCACAGAGGCTCAGCTAACTTCTTTCTGCCTTCCACCTCAGACTGAAAGGGACACATCCAAAGCAGCGTTGGCAATGTCACCCCTTGGGTGGTGACTGCAGTGCTGTCACACGGGCTCTGCCCTCACCCTGTGCTCAGGGCTCCCTCCTGGGCTGTCCTCCCCTGCCTGCTACGCCCGGCACAGGCAGCGAGGGGTTCCCCACCACCCCAGGAACCCACCGGTGAGGAGTAACCACTGGTGTGACAGCTGGCTGAAGAGGGAAAGCACGTCTTTAGGGGAGGCTTTTGCATTTTAGAAGCTTTAGCAAATTTTAAATAACCCCACTTTTGCCCTTTGCAGCAATCAGCTGAATATTTCTGCAGTACCTGTCAGAAAACCAAGTGTGCCACCAAAACACGTGATGAAAAAAAAAAATAGCATATTTTAGGTTGAAGTCATCATATTTCCTCACTGATTTTCATGTGTATGGTATCATAAGCCTAGATGCAATATTACTTCCCACACCCACGGCTGTAACCGTGTGGGCCCACATGCTGATCAACAGCCAACATGTCCTTTTTCCAGGACTTTGCCAATAGCGAAAACCTCCTGTCCTCTACAAGCTCATTTCCTGAAGCACTGGCTTCGACCTGCAAGAGGCTGTTGAACAGCCCATCCCCTCTGCAGCCCATCCTGGGCAAGCGCGGGATGCCGATGCCAGAGCAGCGGGGCCACAATCGCCCTGTTGTACAAAACGCAGTGCGCTGGGTGCAACACAGGGCACTTGACCGCAAAGACCTGAGATTGAGCTTAATAGGACTCTTGCACTGTTCGTCCGCTAAGAGCCTTAACTTCTTATTGCATTATGCTGGGGTTTAGGCAAAGCAGGGTTCCCAGCAGGGTGCTGGATAGATTTTCTTTCCCATGAAAAGAGACTTACGCCTTCACATTTGTTCCTTGTCCTCAAATCCCATTCTTTCCAGGTAAAGGAGAGAGGAATTTGATGGATTATAATTGAGGAGGTGGTGTTCTGATCAGGGGGACAGGAAGGTTAATGTAGGATGTGGCTGCATTGCCTAAGGAAGAGATACTGTAATGGGAAAAGCCTTGTGAGAGGAGAGCTTTATGGCTCTTCTCTCCTGTGCAGCAGGTGGGTCTTACAGGCACACGCTGGTTGAGTTTAGTTTGGCTGGAGGCAGACACTGGACTTCAGTAGGTTCCCCTCTTACTGTGGAGTGATGCTCAGCAGTGGTGAGTGGCTACAGAGGGGGTATTTGCACTACTTGCATTAGGAAGCCTCACTGCATCCAGGCATCAGGAAGGAGCTGCTGACAGGACCAGAGCTTGCATATATAATAAAATATAAGTATCTGCAAATATATAATATAACCCTTCCCAGGCCTCCAGCACCATTCACTCCAGAGCCCCAAAGCACTGTACAAACAGTAATTAAAAATTCCCAGCCCCCAGCTTTGCCAGCAGTGCTGAATTCATTTTCCAGTGTGGGAAAATAAGCCTCACATGATTAAGAGAGACAACGCAATTTCAACAGCAGAAGTTACTGGTGAAACATAAGCTGCAATATGAAGCCTGGTCCTTCACTTCTAACAGGAGGTGCTTCAAGACAAGTATGAGTGGTTGGTCTCTTCTCCATCATGTGCACTACGCTTATCTATCCCTGTGACGGGCAACACAAGACTAACCAGGTACATCTATTTTGTCCCAGTGGCTACAATCCAACTCGCTTTGCAGAATTAAAGTCTGCAGGGAAGTGGGGAGTGCTGGAAGAATAAGGCAGGAAGTGTCTGCAACAAGTGCCTTTTCCAGTGCCTCCTGGAGCATCTCTCTGCCTCTATCCAGCACTATCAAGTTCAGAGCTCCTCATGCCACCCTGCTGACCACATGGCTGATTTCTTTCCCCAGAAACGTGTTACCATGAACATCCTTCAAGAAGGAAAGGGACACTGGAACATGCTAGAGCTTGGTTTAGTTCAAAGCTTGCCTGCACACCAGAAACACTGACGCTTTGCTTTCTGGTTTGCTTAACACAGTAACAAGAGTCCAACATGAAAACAGCCTGTCCCTCTCCTGGTTCCTGCCTGCTTCATGCCCTCCAGGAACCCATGGAGAAAAATGGGATGGATGCGCTGGATGGGGACACCACCCTCCTGTTCAGTATGAGCACGTAGGAGCTACTCAACATGTGCTGCTTCAGGTGTCAGCAGACGGAGAGTAAAGAGCCCCTGGTGGGTTGCACCTGATGACAGGGTTTTGCTGAAGCCTTTGGCCATCATCTCTCCCTTCCCATGGTTAAGGTGCTGGTTGCCAGTGCAGAGCCACGTAGGACCCACCTGATCAGGTGGACCCTTCCCTTCCCCTCTATCCCACCACCACCTTGCAGGTTGGCCACCCAGCCCCCCCCCCCCGCCCTCTCCATGCTCGCGCATACTT
>VZSZ01000260.1:59520-120812 GCA_013398815.1 Ibidorhyncha struthersii
AGGACCCTTTGGGAGGAAAGAGCTATTTAAATGCAAAATTACATTTCTGCCTCAAGGAAACTGGGTATATCCCTGCTATGCCACCACTGCCAAGGCCAGACCCCCAGCCTCCAGGGGGACTCCCCTGGGACAGATGTTGGGCTGTTTGGAAACCCCAGAGAGACTACAGGGCTTGGTGAGAGCTCCTGTCGCAGAGGAGAAGGGTCCAGACAACCAGAAAGTCCAGCCTCCCCCTCGCCGTTGGGCTGTTTCCAGATGCACACCGGCACCACCTGCATCCGCTCACTCTGGGGAGTGCTCCTGCGGTCTTCCCAGCAGCTGGGGAAGTGCTTACGGAGCCAGCAGTGCTGCAGGGAGGGTTAATTTAGTTATTTGTAATGGATTTTCCATACCTGTCAATATTTCCAGCCCTGAGTCGAGAGAGAGAGACAGAGACTCCACTGGGAGAAGGGCTTTGGTGAAGCCTGTGGTTTTGCAGTTTAGCTCCAGAGAGGGCTGGGGACTCGCTTTGTTTCTCTCGTCATCCCTGCAGGCCGAGCCCCACGGAGAACGGCGATCCGGTTTGGGCTTGCTGTGCTTCACGTCTGAAAGGGGTGGTCTTCTGTGAAGGAAAAGAGAGACCTGGAAATCTGCTGCTTTCATTATGCTTTCTTTGGGGCTAAATTAGTTGTTGGAAATCAATATAACCATAAAGAAAGCAGCCCGTGGGACTCTATTCAGAGCTCCTAATACCTATTAAAGATCTAGGAAGAGCTGGGAGAGAAGCAGCAGCATGGCAACAGGGAGTGGTCCCTGCAGACGATGCGATTTCAAATGAACGTCTCCATGGAGGGGGTTTCCTGCTTGCCCAGCAGGCTTTGGGGAAGCCAGGCAGGCGCAGCAGAGAGGGCACTACCCTGCACCAGCAGTCCCCACTGCATCACCTTTCTAGGACTGGAAATTTTTACTTTTCACTCCAAGCCAAAATGATGCCAAGCTACAAATATCAAAATCCTTCAAGCCAAAGCCATATTCTTTTTCTATTCCTGCTCTAGTCTGAAAGGTGATTTCCCAGCTCGAGATGCACTGTCAGGGCAATTACCGTAGGAGAGCCATCTGTGATGCTCCCAGCAAGACCCTGCTGCCTGGCACAGCTGTGCCAGCAAAGCCCTGCCACTGACTTCGACTCATTTACAGCAGCAGAGCTGGTGGGCAGAAACCGGGCTGAGCTGGAGCTGGCAGGGCATGAGGTTTCTGCTTTGACAGCACCCCGCTTCTGACTTGCAAAGGCGTTAGAATTGTGAAAAAGCCACAGGGAAACAGCAACATTGCTCCAATAAAGCTGGTTTCATGAGAAATGGCTTTCCAAATGGCAGCAGAAGATAGAGGAGAGCCCACCCTCACCCAGAAACACGTGGCTGAAGGCCACGTCTGCCAGGAGAGGAGGTAGTACCGGGCTGAACAAGAGCATTTGTCTGAACTAACGGGCCATGGAGAGGTTGGAAGGAAAGTTTCCTTTGGAGCAAAGGGGGCATGTCTCTGCTTTTCCTTACCATCCATCCGTGGCAGCTCTTTCCTCCTCTTGGCACGTGGTTCTCATCCCTCAGCTGACATCCCATGGCGGAAAACACTAATCACATCCTCCTCCTAAGATGAGACAATGGTGAAAGAGGCTTGGCAAGGGACAAAGGACCTCCCGGCAGCCCCTGCAAAGCCAACCTCGTGGCCTGGGGTCCCCCCCAACACAAATCCCTGTGGTTCTTGTTTCCTGAGCTGGGACAAAGTGGGCACCGGGGGTTTAGCAAGTGCTGGTTAGAAAATAACCGTGAGAAAGGAATAAACCAATTAATTGCTGACCCACTGACAGCCAACACCTCTCCCCCACCTCCTCCCCCCCCAATAAAACCTGTCTCCATGGCTCAAGCAGATTTAGAGTGGCTGCAAAGAGTCTAGAGGAGGAAAAAAAACCCTTTCCCACTCCAGCTAATAATATTTCCAGATAATCTGTTTGAGGCAGCACCCTCTGCGAACCGGGAAAGCCTTTAAGAGCTGTTAACACCTTTATTCAGACTTCCTCATCCTCCCCCAGACAAGCTGTGATTAATTATCCAATCTATCCCAATCCCCCTGGGAAACAGTGCTTGGTCTGGGCGTTCGTCCGAGGATTTGCAGGGTCCCTCTGCAAGAGCGGCTCCTGCTCTCGCCGTTGGCTCCAGATAAGCAGGAAGGGACTGATGGGGAATAAACTGCTTCCAGCAACGGATTTACATCGGCAGGGGTTGTGGATGGTGGGAGGGGAGGTTAATGCAGGGTCTAGGCAATGTTCACTGCTTTTTCTTTTGCTGGTGTCCTCAGGCAGCACCGTCTGGACTGTCCCCGGAAGCCCATCTCTGAAAAGTTGCCACTGGAAGTACAGCCTGTTTGATTCATAGAATGGTTTAGGTGCCCCTGTGTAGGCTACTGCAGACCAATGCAGCTCATAAAACTCATCTGGTACATGCACTATCCCATCTGTGCTACCTTTATCCATCAAACCTCAGGCTTTTTTGCATCACAGGGTAATGATCCCATCCCTAAGGCTGCACACAGATCCTCCAGGCCATGCAAAGGGAGGATACGAGCTGCTCCAAGGTCACAGTATCACCAAGCAATTTACTGAACCCAACAGCGGCAAATTCCCTTTGTACTCAAATGCCAATCTCTGCTGCATTACAGATGACACTAAGTCTGTGTTTGTCCATCACAGCACTTCATCCATGGTAGGTGCAGTGCTCAGGCTGTATAAGGACTAACACTGCCCCAAATCCCCTCTGCTACGGCAGGGTGGAGGCATGGGTCTTCTGGGGAGACTGTGGGAGCAGCATGCGCATGTTTTATGACTTTTCTCACTATGCAAAGGCCCTACAAATCCCCCGTCTTCAGGGAAGATCTGCATATCCCCATCACACCCACAAGACCTACCCGCACACAAGCTGGGAGGATGTGAGTGAGGGGTGCACTGTGGGGCTGGCACGTTCAGGTTGCCCAGCCACAGAGAACCTATAATTAATGAGTCAACTGCCAGGGCACCCTTCCGTTCAGGTCCTGAGCTGAGGTTTCATGACACTTGGAGCAGCTCCTTTCCGTTAAACTTTCCCCCTTTGCCACCCAAGTCTGTCCAAGAATTCACACCTGTGCACTGCGTGTTGTCTGGTGGTCTATTTACATCTACCAAGGGCAAAACCTCAGAGACATCCTGGTTTGTCACCACGAAGAAGTATACGCCTTCGCAGTTTTCTACCAGCCACCTCTAGAAACCTTCAGCCAGGAAATAAAAGCAGAGAGCACAGTAGCAGCTATGGGGTCCTGGTAGGTTTTGCAAATGAAAACCATTGTTCTCTCCTTGTCCTCTTCTCCTTATAACTGGAACAACGTGCATAGGGCATTTTCAAACAAAACGACTTTAGATTAATCACCTCCTGTGCTCTTTGAAAAGGTGCCAAAGAAGGAATGAGGAGAAAGAGACAACATGTCTACCAGATGGATGCCAGCTCCCCTGGAATGCTTCACAGCCCCAAGGTGTTGGTTAGCATCACACCTCCACACTCTGCTTCATGGGCTGGGCTTGGTTTCACTACTCTTTATTTTTAGCCACACTTTCAAGAAAGGAGAAGAAACCACCTCTGAATTTCTGCAGCTTCCTGAAGCCCTTGAGAAAGAGAGAGCTAAGGAGCAAGCAGGCAGCTGGGAGGGCCACAGCCCTCCTCCCTGCTGAAGGCTCCAGCAAGCCTGGGAGATATCTCTGCCTGTCTTCCAGTTCACATCCAGGAACAATGGTCATCAAATTGGCTTGACCAGGTGCTGGGGAAGTACATGGGAGTACAAAATGCCAATGGCTTGCAGATCTTCTCTGCCAGGTCTTCTTCAGGCCAGGGAGCAAGTGTGACACTCGGGTTCCTTCTCTAGGAAGGAAAGCAAGAGGGTTCCATTGCAGAGGGTTCCTAGCTCCACCAACAGTGCCTGCTGTTGCTAACTGCCTGGTGGAGTCGATATATTGAGAAAATAATGACCAGAGGGAATCACTGTGGGGTTTTTGCCTTTGGGATATGAGTTGCCAGCATGCAACTCCATGGTAATCGAGGGACCACCAATGTACTGGGCTAGGTCTCAGGTCAGGAGAGAAGGTTCTGACCAAACCCACACCCTTCCTGGAGTAGCTGCTTTGGAGAAGGGGCTTCTGGTGCAGGACAAAGGTTCATGTTGGCTGTCCATCCCCATCTGGATTGATGCATCTGAAAGCTGGTACTCCTTTGGCCCTGAAGATGCTTGGGCAGCTCTCCTAACTGACTGCTTCCGATGCATTCATGCAATGCCCTCACATCTCCAAGAGCCTGTGAGCAGCCACAAGTGCCTGCATGTCACCTGGCTCCATTGAGGGCTGTGATAAAGAGCTGTACTCTGACAAGCTCCAGTATGGAACAGGGCTGTGTCCTGGCTCTGCCCACGGTGTGGGCACAAGCGCTACTCCTTCTGCATGTTACCCCTCCCGCAGCCATCCCGCTGGCAATGTGCGGTGCAGATCAGCATTGCCCAGCCATCTATTTCAGCAGAGGCAGCATTTTTTACATGGGACTAGCCACTATTTGGGTAGGAGACATGAGGAAAAACCAGGTGCTGCAGGAAGTGGTTTGGGTGATTTAGTAGGTGGCGTCTTCCCTCCAAGTTAGCAGCACACTGAAACTCCTTGGCAGGGAGTCTGGGGCTCTCCGCCACTGCAGGTGTTGCTATTTTAATGACATCCCAAGCTTACTGCTTGTGGTCACCCAAGATCCCGCTTGCAAGTGCAAAGGTGCTAAGTCCAGTGTCCTGAGCAGGCTCCAGTCTTCAGCAGTTATGCTCTGCTGAGCCAAGAGCTGCAGGAATTTCCACTGGACACATTATTCTTCACTCTCTTTTCCCACTACAACTACTGACCAGTTTTCCCAGGTACCAGAAAACAGCTTTTACAGAGGCATAGCAAATACAAATGCTTCCCATTGCCTTGAAAGATCTTTTCTTGTTTTGTTCCACGCTCTCTCTCCAAGATGCACCAACTCTAGAGGGTTTACTTCACCTTGCTTGTGTAATTTCTCTGCTCAGCTGTTGGCTTCGCTCTCCTCCCACTCACCCCGGATTATGCAGGTCACAGCCAACCCAAGCATTGGCTGAATTAGTTCATCAGGTCAGACTCCATCTGCCCTGCTCTCCGTCGCCCCCCAGGAAGGTACCAACTGCACCTTGGTCCTTGACAGGAGATTCCAGCTGCTTCCAGAAAAGAAATAATCGATTATGAGACCAACATTAGTGAAATATGAGATTGTGACTTGGGACACACTAAAGCCATAGAAAGCATTTTAAATAATTCACCATCCTGAAAGCAAAGCATATTAGTGGGAAAGATGTTCAGGTCCTTTCACAATGGCATTAACTTCTGTGTAACCAGAGCCGATGCTGTGAGCTGACAGCAAAATGAGACTACTGCTCGGTAGGGAATCATAGCATTTCAAAATGTATTTGAAAATCATTGTTTTCCCCCCACCCCTCCCCAAAAAATTATTTGCAAACATTAAAATATTTTGTTTTGGTAGTATCTCATACAAGAAACTAAAATCCAAAATTAAACAAAACCACAAAACGCTGAAACAAATCACAAAGCCCAGAGACGCAAGCTGGCAAAACATTCAGCCAGATCATTGCCTTCTGCAGAAATGCTTCTATTTTGGCAAACCCACTTTTTTGGGGGGGCAGACTGATCCACCAGAGACTTCTGAGCCCACGGCAACAGCAGCTGAAGAGAGACACTGCGTGGGAGGCAACGTTTAAAACGTTGCCGTTTTGTTTTTCACTTGAAACCACTCCAAGGGCCGCAGGGAAGATGTTCAAGAGCAAGAATTGTGCTTTGGTTTTCTGGGAAAGTCGCTGTCAGCACCTGGGCAGAGAGTGTGGGGTTACCCAGAAAACCCCTGCTCATTCACAAACGCCCCGGGAAGGGTGAATGTCACCTGGGCAATTATTTTAAATTTATCTCAGCAATTAAATGCAATTATGTTCACAAGGCAGATATTTTTGTATTGGTTGAGCTAAGCTTAGCCCATGAGGTTGTTGAGGATGTTGTGCTGGTGACACACAGTTCCGCTGCTCTCAGTGCCGGGGCGCCAGCAGGAAGGGACTCTCACTACCAGGCAAGGGACATCTTCATTACCTTCATTATTCGTATCTTCATTATGGAGGCAGCTCTTCATAGGGGAAAAGTGTTTCTTTGGAGTTGGTGGACAAGAGCGAATGAACGATGCACAAATGGCATGAGGCTGCTAGCTCTGACCCTATGGAACTCACATGCATGTACACTGTAGGGCTAGATTACGGTCATGGGTCTGCCCCAGCGACATCTTCTCTGAGATGGCAGAACCCTTCCAGCCTCCTTTGGAGACCACCTGGGCTTCTGGGCATCTATGGACACCTGTGCAATAACAGCCTCATGGAAAATTCAGACTCAGTTCCCTCGCTTGCTGTTGAAATCATTGCGTAAATCCCAGTGGGAAACTTGTCTGAGATGTGACAACACTCATGACACAACGCTCCTGCCTACTTCTGCCAGGTCAGGAGGTCCTGCTATTTGCAAAGGATGCTCTAGCCAAGCAGAGCAAGGAAACACCTTCAAAAGAAACACCTTTTGTGGTTTCACCTTAAAAGGTCAGTTCCGTTACCTATTGTGCAACGTGCTCAGAACCTACCACAGGTGATTAACGGCCGGGAGTTATTAGATCACACATCATATAATCCTCCCCGTACCTGGCAACATGATTAGTTATGATTCATAAATTCCAGACGTGTTATGATTCCCAAACGGACGCGGTATGCTGTAAACTCTCTTCCACAGCTTTTGCAACAGAAAACCATGGGAGACTGACACAGGCAGCAAGTGAGACCCTCCTTAGGCTGATACCCATGTCTGGGGCAACCGTGAGAAGGTGGGGTCCTGCATCCTTAATTTTGAGGACACAACAGGGTTCCCCACGCCCTTCCCCACTGAGATGCTCTGAGATGCGTGAGCCACTGCTTGTGCTGGGAGGTGGCGGAGGACAGGGGGACAGAGCAGTGACACTTGGGGGGTGCAAAGACGCAGCCTAGAAGGGGGCACATAGGAAGGAGAGGTTATTAGCTGGTGAGGGAGGGAGAAAGGACAGAGGAGAACTGAGGTCCATCCTCTCTACCTTCACAGCAGTCAGCTCTGGGATAGGGGTGAGACACAAGAGAGCTTGATTACAGAGAGCTTGATTTGCAAAGTGGGTGCCATTAAAACCTTGGATCCTCAGCATCGGTTTTAGCAGCCACGTTAAACTGAATCAGCTGTCCCACTGTGTGCTGTCAAGGGGCTGTTTCTGCTCCTCTGCTTTCTTTGAAATGCTCTTGCTGCAGCTCTTTAGGCCAAGGCAAAATCCAGCTGAGCTGCTGAGGATGTGCAAGAGCAGTATCTGTCTTCCCTGCACATTGAAATGGGAGCACAGAACCGGCCTGGGAAGTGGGGAGCTAATCCAGGGAAGAAAAATCCTTCAAAGACTATTAAATGCAAAGACAAAAACAATGCCTCAGGAAGAGTGCAAACTCATGCAGGTGGGCAGCACATACACAGGAGACCACCTGAAGGACTTCCTATGTTGCCTTCTTCCAGAGGTATCTGCTCTGGCCACTTTGCAAGAGAAGGAATGGGGCTAGCTGGACCCTGGGTCTGATTCCAAGTGGTTCTTACCTTAGATGAGATGAATAGCCACCTGTGGATGTGGCCGGGTCTCTGGAGAGTGCTGCAGCCACCCTAAGCACTACTGACAAGTGAGAAACATCAGCTTTGATCCAAGCAGCAGTATTGGGCTTCGGTAGGAACAGCAGGAAACTCTGGGGTCAGGAGCAGCCACCGCTTCCAAAAGCTCACCTGCCACTGACTCATGCATTCCTCAGGCCGGATCTAACACTGACCCCAAAAGAGAAGAACCAACAAAGCTGGGGAGATGATGGCCCCATGCCCATCCATCCTGATGTCATTAAAATTTTGCTTTAGAGATGCATCAGTGTCACCAAGTCCACAGGTATAAAACCCCATTAAATATTTCATTTTCATCAATTGCTTTCAGTAAGTGCCTGTTGAGGAATTCATGGGAACGTTTTCTCTTTGACACAGAGATACTTTCAATTATGAAAGATGGCTAAAAATAAAAGGAAATTATACTGTTCAGACATCTCTGGAGGTGGAGACAGGAGTGGGAACCGTCAAGGAGAGCCAGGGAAGAGATTTTTGTTAGATGTAAAGAAAGGCTACTTATTTTTCCCGACAGAAAATGTCAGGAGGCAGCATGACTTGAGTATCTGGAATCTGTCAGTTACCTTCTCTATTAATAATTTGGCCTCAACTATTTAGGGTCTGAGCCAGAGTACCAGAGTTAAGAGTCATGACAGTCTCTTTCTCTGGCTGCAGAGATCACCCTCCTATATCTCTCAGTTGTACACATAATTTTAATACACATTTTCTTTTTTTTTCAAACGCAGGAGCCCAGCCTGCAAGACTAAGACGACTCCTTTCAGGCTTTTTTTTTTTTTTCACTGTGAGATGCTTGGGCTGATAACATAGGGCTTCTTATACACTCAGTAAATCTACAGGATGTGCTGATGTTGATAATACATTTACATTTTGTAGTGAAAATGACCTAGCTGAGAGCAGGGCTTGGACCTTTATGGATGAAACCTTTGAGATAAGAGTCTTATTCCTCTGACAGCCACAACAGGTTGCTTAGCTTCTCCTACAGATCATCGAGGGACACGGTTGAGCTGCAGTAACCATCTCTCTGCACATTTTTAGCCCTTCATAACATTTCCAATCTTAAATCTCTTTTAGTGAGTAATACAACTTGCATTACCAGGGGTATTACCTTGGGCTTGGAAAGTGCTCTCCCTCAGCTCCCCAAGCTAACACAGCGGGGTGGCATCTCTCTCTGACACTGCTCTCTCAAGATGAGTACCCAGAAAGCCCACCCCTCTAATTTCCAGGTGATACAAGCTGGGTAAGACATTTTCCCATGTTCTTCAGAAAATGTAAGTCTTACAGGGTGTTTTGCAGGGCCACTCACTGACCTGGCCAGCAGCCAAGTCGCACCATCACTTAACGGGCAGCCATCCTGCCCATCATTTTCCTCTACTCAAAGTCAATTTTCAGGCCTTGGGATTTTCTTAAATACGCTCAGTCCACTAATGCCACAGTAAAGCTTGGGACAGCCTACCTCCCAGCTACCGTTAGGCCAGTTGGTTGGGAAACACAGAAATAAACCTCACTTCTGGAAGAGTCTGGCCTTTCCCATGCACTGAGCCTAAAATGAGTTCCCACCAGATCTCAAAGCTGACTCAAGTTTCGAGTGCTAAGCTACTCCTTTGCTGATGCCTGTTTATCAGCAGCAATAAAAAGAGGAAAATGTTCAAATAAATTGCTCACCTCCATTATTATCTCAGGGACGTGGAAGAAGAGAGAGCCACAGAACATAAATGCAAGTCCTGTGATGATGCACTTCTTGAAGAGCTCCAGTGTTGCTGTGATCAAGGCAGCATAACTACTTGAACAACACAGAAAGGAGAAGACGTCATGGAAAAGTAGTGACCTCGGTGCAGCAAGGAATACACTGAAACACCAAACAAAGGTTTAATTAGAAAGGGAATGTAACTAACTGATGGGGGTAATTGTGTGTGCCTCTGCTGTCTGACTGCTGATGTGTTCTCTGCCCCTGACATGCATGGCACAGACTTTGGGGCTCTTGGTTAACATCTGGATCTCCAGTTTCATGCGAGATGCAAATTCTGCAACAATTTTCAGGCGCTCTGAAGGTTCCAAGGCTGCTGGACAGACTGATGATGTGGGCTTGCCTCTAAGTGAACTCTATAAATTTGCCTCCAGAAAATCAGTGGACTCATTCCACTTTTAAAGGACAATATATTCTTTTTATGTGACCTTGTTTTTTTAAGCCACATCCTCCAGCAGCTTACACCGTCGAGGATCCTTGTTGATGACAACGTCAGGTTTGAAACAACGTCAATGTACTCATATCTGAACCTGTCCAACTTCTATAAATAGTTAGAAAAAAACCTGTAGTTTGGGGCTTTCTAATAGCAGGCTCATCTGCTGAGAATGATGAGACACATGCCACATCTCAGAGTACAGCTAGACCCATCTGAATAAACATGGCGCTGGGCAGCGGTCACCTTTCTGGGCAGGTCTTCAGTGGATAGGCTGTCCTGCCCACAGCCATGAACAACACCAGCATATTGAGACGCCCCTGCTGTAAAGAGACAGGAATGTGTCCCTTTGCTTAATGAGAGCAAATCAGTTGAAGCCCTGATGCAGCTCGGCTTTAGAGCACATACTAAGTGGCCTTAAATGAGCTATTGCTTTCAAAGCAAACCAAATTGTTCCAAGGAAGCGCTACACAGTTATCAATTTGCCAGAGCCCAAACAAAATATGGACAATTTCCCAGAAGTCAATGTCCACAGGAAATTTCAGACATGTTTTCATCATCTCTTTAATTGAAAGATGCATGCTCAGTACAAGCTTCTATCCTTAGTACCAATCAGTTTTACTAATAAAAATGAAGACAAGACATCAAATTGATAGGGGATAGAGTTAAATGAGTCCCCCAGATTGTGGGATGTCACTGCTGAGTGTGACCGAGCCATTGATCCAGTGTATAGGACAACAAGAGGTGACAATACAGAGCCCTTACCAATCGCTCCATCACTTGGGCTGTGCTGGGAAGAAAACCTTCCTCTGCCACTCTCTGCAAGACTGAACTAGAACCTAATTTAAGTTCCTAACTGAACATCTACATAACATACTGAGTAATTTTGATCTGCTCTGGCCTTGAATAAAATGTGTCTTGCACTCCGTACAGGTGACCGGTGAAAAGGGGAGAGCTGGAAAATATGACACTGAAGCCGCAGAAGATCCATGGGCGTTTGTTATCTCTGTTTCTTCTCCACTGTGAATCAAAGTCTCAGGAAGAATATTAAAATTACCACAACAGGGCACAGTCTGGTTCTGTAGACGGGAGCTGAAAAGTCTCTAGACCTTTCTTCCCCTCCATAGCACCTGTTTTTATACATGCCTTTAGTAAAGCTCTAATTGGACTGTGCTGTATTCTCTGAGCCACAGGCACTAATTTTAAACGATCAGAGGCTTAATTAGCCACAGTCTTCCTTGCATTTTAAGCAGCCATTTTAAATTAAAAATATTGTGCATGTTCAGTGTTTTTGGAGAATGTTCCTATGTTAACACAAATGGAAGAGCTTCTTCAGCACAGTGGATTTTCTGCAAAATTACCACTAAGCAGTGAAATGGTCCAGCTAGTTCCTGATGCAACTTCTTCCGTTAGCAGATGTGTTGAGCCCTGGGAGTTTAAGGTGTTATTGCAGACACTTTGGCCCCGTAGTGTTAGCCTCACACTTTTGCTTGTTCTCAGTTTTCCTGAGATAGCAGATAATCGGTGCTTTCCCTTCTACACAGCTGGACTTGATCACTTATTAGGGGAAAAAAAATGTACTCTGCTAGCCAGCAGTCTTCACCTGTCTGCTGTCACATTTATAACGGACCGCAGAGGAAGGCTGCGGAGTGTTTTCAAGGTAGGCACCTTCTCATTGCACACGAACAGCTTTTTATCAGGACTATTCCCTGCACAAGAGGTTTGCTTACAAGGGCTCCTTTCCCTTGTGAGCAGCAATGAAAGTGCAGTATAATGTTGCCCTGGGAGGCAAGAGAAAATAGGAACCATAATGAAGCTGGACGGCAAGGGAGAGATGTTCTGCAGGAGCTGTGCTGTAACTGGGCTCGTGATCGACAGTGACCTTCAGAGAAGAGGGACGAATTCAGACCTTCTGTGGAGAGGGGACTATTTCACATTACTCCCATTACTCTTCCCCCCCCCCCAAACTTGTCATCTCTCTGCCAGATCTGAAGAATAACGCTTCAAATGAATATGCTTCATCTGTAGTTTTGCCTGGGAAGCCACAAAACGAGGGGCACAAAGTACAATTAGGAAGTAATCACGCAAAAAGCCTCTGCCACGGGAGATGACCCAGCATGGCACAAGATCTCTTGCAGAGTTCTGCACATTGTAAGCGTGGATTTCCTGGGTGCAATAAGCTGGCAAAGCTGCAGCTATTTGACGTAGGCATGCTCAATTTAGCTCCTGCACAACCAGCAGCAATGTGTGTGGTTGCTCTGGAAATCACTCCCTGGATGTCCCACAGCCTCTGGACCATCTCTTCACTTTGAATTGCAAACCGTGAACAGTCAGTCTGGCTGCAAAGGGAAGGGATGGTGCTGGCTTCTCAGAGCATGCTGGACTGGGGTTTTCCTCCCAAAGGAACCCAAATCCCTTTATTGCTTGTTCACCCTGTGCTGGTCCTGAATAAATACTTTACACCTTGGGGAAGGGCTACAGAAATACTAAAGATGTTCCTAGACATGAGAATTGTGCATGTCACATCTAAATGAGATATGAAAGACTGCTTCCCGTAACTGATGGGCCTTTTTCCATGTAGTGAACATGGTGCCCATCTCCTTACTTGACTGATGCCAGCTTCTGGCTGGGAGAACTCATTTAACTTTGAGAACACAGTGTTGCATTAACAGACAGGCTATCTGAGGGCACTGGTTCATGTGCTCAGCTTGCTGCCATGCTTTACCCAGGCAGCACCTGGGACACGCTCATTTCAGGAGCGCTGCTGGATTTCAGTTGGTCCTCGAAGGACCAATAATGGCACTGCTTCAAGGCTGGAGCTAACCAACAATGTGCACTGGGATACAGCAGAGGCAGACTGGCTGCTGGGAGAGGCTCTTTGCTCAAAGAACCCCAAGGAGAAAGAGCTGTGTCTGTGTGCCACCAGTTACACTGAAGCTTGATAACTGTTACAGCAGGATTCCCAGCTGCTTTCCCTTTGCTTTCCCCTCTTTTCTCTTTCCCTTCCTCTGGTCTTCCAACAAGACAAGGCAACTGCAACATCACCAAAAGCATCTTCACCAGCCCTGCAAGGCTCTGTGAAACTTAGGCAATTACGTGGAGCTAGAGATGTCTTCAGGTATACTTTGGGATGGGGGGCAAGGTGAAGCATGCCTTCCATCAGGAGTCATACCAGCATCAGGAGACATGTGGCAAGGGAACGGTGCAAAAATTGCCTGGTTCAAGAAAGTCCTTCGTAGTGTTTGTGCTCATACAGGCAGGAGAGCAGGCAGCTGGGCTGCCTCTCCAGCTGAACTAGCTACAGAGGCAGCCCAATGGCACCTTAGCTCTTACAGAGATGTACCTGTATCCTGTGACAAACAGAGGAGCTCATCTCCAACAAAGGACCTGCCATATCAAGAAAAAGGAAAAAAAAAAAGTGTGGTGGAAATGGAAGGATAAGGAAGATGCACCAGAACGTGACAGCATGCTCCAGGTTCATCATATGCCAGCGAAGGAACTCCAGCTCCTTAAGTCCTTCAAAAAAAGCAGGTCTAGAAAGGACGCAGTAAGACTGCACAGCATGTAGTAAAGCGTGTGTTTCATTCAGTGCTGAACCGAGCAGAGCACACGGGGTTCTTGGTCAGTGGTGGTGCTCTAGGGCAAGAGCAGCTCTTACCTTCAGGGATGTCCACTCCAACATCTCCTCAGCAGAGGAAACCCAGCTCAGCTACCAGACTTGAGCCTGCAGGAGGGTTATTGCCTTCAAGTGGGAGACAGCAATGAGAGGAGCCAGCACTTATTCTTCTTTCGCTCCCTGGTCTGGAGGAGCAGAGTGCCCCAGGTTGCTGCTGCACCTGCTTTGCCAGGTGAGCAAAGGCTGGAGTTAAAACCTTGGTCTGAAAGGGGAAAAAAGTCTTTGTTTCATGAACCAGTTTCCAAAGAGCGTCCCTTAGAAGAATGCAGCCAGTAAGATGAAATTGGCATTCATGCTTATTAGAGATGTTCAATGAATTAGGAATTCAATTAAGAAAATGTTCCACTGCAGGAAGCTCAAAAATTAAGATTATCATTATTGTAGAGGAAGGAAACATTTTTAATGTATTAATTTTTTAAAATGACATCACTACAGACAATGTACTTATTCTTGCAGCATCCAGGCCAGTAAGGACACCAGTTTTCCTCAGCGATGGGGAACAGTGGCAAGAAGGTTACAGAGAAGTAGATGATACAAAGGAGCTTTTCTATGGGACGCAGAGCTCTGGAGGACACCAGGGATGGAAAACGGGCCCTGAACCGTTATCTGGAAGACATGACAGCACCAGAGGTGTGGATTTGACCTTTAGTCTCCACCTGTGACTAGCTCTATGTCTTTTCACATCAAGAGCCTGACCTAGATGGAGGCAACATCAGCAGACATCATTGACTCAAACAGGGCTGTGAACCCAAAGAAAAAGGTGCTTCTGAGAACCTCCTTCATATCCCCACACCAGGGCAGGGATTTACTGCCCACATGTCTTTTTGAGGTATATTTGCACAGCGCCAACACCTGGGCCAGGGAGCGTGTGTGTGTGTCCTTGCTGCTGCCTCCATACCCATGAAATAAAGCAACAATTCAGTTCAAAGCAAAAGGTATTCCCAAGCATCTCCCCCAAATAAGTCTGGATGGAGAAGGTGGATTGGTTTGGGTTTTTCGTGTGGGTTGTTTTGTTTTGGTTTGTTTTTTTTTTCAAGGAAGAGATATCCCATGGAAAACCAGGAATAGAATAAATTGCAGGGGAAGGAGAGGAGGAGGAAATCGGTCACAGGCCTTTCATGTTTCTTCTTTCCTTTTCCAAACCTTGTGCATGCCACTGTTTTAATTAATAACTCCGTCACCTCTCCTAGAGTTCGAACAAAGGAGCATAAGGAGAATGTATTCCAGGCACGCAGGTACCTGGGGAAATGAAGTGATGGATTTAATGTTTCAAGGCCTCATTATGAGGCTCTAGTTCTTACTCAAAAGTTCTTCTCTGCTAAGAATTATCTGAACTACTACCTCAGGAGGTCACTTTGAAGATGGCCTCAAATAATATTTAAAATGACAAAAAAAAAAAAGAAATATCAAATACATTGTTTGGATGTTAATTAAAATAAACACACACACACAATCACAACCACCAGTGATACCACTTCTGTACAAGGGTGGCTTTGGCACTTTTTTTTTCACCTGATGCATGCCTGTGTGCAACAACTGTCATTCTCCCCCTGCCACAAAGGTTGGGAGAGTCCTGCTCCCAGACTAGACCCAAGAGTAGGAGACAAGTATCAATGCCTGCTTCAGAAACTGCAACTTGCTGAGCATCAGTGATGCTCTGTACACAGCAGCAGCACTCAGACCTCTGTGCAGGCGGCACGTTGTCCCCTAGCAATGGCTGCCTGCTTGGCACATTCCTTTTTGACTTTGTTTTGGAGCAAGGAGGACCACAACTGTGTCCTGCTCTGTCCAGGAGCCCTGAGACCAGCAACTTCTGCTCAGTCTCTACTGTGTGTGGTTTGGGTTCGCTGCAGAGCACTGGGACCATTTCCTTGTCTCTCTGCCAAACCCGTGCTGCACATGTCAACGCACTTCCCACCTCCATCCAGTAAGCACATCCTCCTTTTACAAGCTGGGAAAACAGGACCTCCCAAGACTACACAGAAACAAAAGGCAGTCTCTGGAGGCCCCACTGACCTTTATTTTTTGAGCAACTCTTTCACCTTGGGGCAAGGCAAAGAGTAACTAAAACTATCTGCAAATAACTGCTGTGGAGGTAGTGAGTGCCTCATAGGAAGTTGCTGATGTGATACATTCAGGCTGTCACTGATCATCACTTTCCTGCACAGACAGTTCAATGATACTGCTTTTCTTAATTGCATAAAAAATTTAAGTCAGGAGATCAACAGTGCCATGAAGAATTCTTGGGGAA
The DNA here is from genome assembly GCA_013398815.1 of Ibidorhyncha struthersii. Lineage (NCBI taxonomy): Eukaryota > Metazoa > Chordata > Aves > Charadriiformes > Charadriidae > Ibidorhyncha > Ibidorhyncha struthersii. The sequence goes on from VZSZ01000260.1 coordinate 75,438, forward strand.
AAGAGACAATATCCATCCACCTAGGAAGGTTGCTCCAAAGAGACAGACCCTACAACCAGAGCTCAGATGGTTGGTAAATGAAATGACAGAGAGAAAAAATTCTCTGAAGCTGCTGTTTCCATTTTAATGTGGTTTTAACAGCAGGTAAGATTTGATAACCCTGTGCATCCAATGACAGAGGCTGTGCCACCAGAGGAATCGGCTGTAGTTACCGACTGATTTCCTTCTGGCCATTCACAGACTGCCAGCTCTGTCAGGACCCATCTTGTGATGGGGACATCCTCGCTCGCAGCCCCACTGACTCCTTCTCCCTCACTGCGTGAAAAATGCCTATGAAAAATTATTTTTGTTGCCCTCACAAAAAGGAGCTTTTTGAAAGTACTGAACAAAAAAAGAGATACCACCATATCCAAAGCACCAGCAGCAGAGAATAATATCTGATAAGACCAGCAGACTCAGCCTTTCCCCAGACACTCTCCCAGCCGAACCTGCCTTCCAGCATGTGAAGGCAGTGGCCTTTTTGGTTCAGCAGATTCAGGACTTTTCCCCGGCAGTCAGGGGATACACAAACTCATGGCCCACTCTGCATGGGGCCACGGTGGGAATGATCTCCTGTCCAGAAGCTTCAGAGATGCTTGGACGAAAGGCACCAGCACAGCTCAAGCCCGGGTGAGTCCCTCATCCCAGCCTACAATGTGCTTTTTGAGTGGGCAGTTTAAAAGGATCAAAAGGATGAGTCAGGGAAAGGATTTCACAACAGACCTGCACAGTCAAATGGTGGCTAAAGAGAAGCGTGCTGGTGTAGGAGACTGGGATAGCTGCAGGCCTGGAGAGCTGCTAACAAATGAGAGGTTTCCAAATAGATCCAAAAATTATAGTGCAGAAAAACAGGGGCACAATCCTCCCAAAATCAGTATATAAGGAGATGCCAGGGACTTCTCAGGAAGGAGCTGGAGAGACCCATGCTAAAAGCCAGAGACATGGGGAAAAAAATGCACCAGAAGCAACCTTCAGGACAAGCATGGATGGGTCCAGGCAGGGTCTCTGGTAACACGGAGTAAAGAAAAAGTGTGTAATGAGAGCACCGTGGGCACCATGTCCTCATGGTATGGCAGACTGCTTCATGGAAAACTGCACTGTGGGTTACCATCATCTCCATGAGAAAGGATGAAATGGACTTCAAACCAGGCACAGATGCTGCCCTAATGGAGCTCTAGAAACACTCTGGGGGTGTATGAGAGCATGAATGCTAACAAACCAAAAACAAAAAGACCCAAGAAAATGTAAAAGGCAAAACTTGGCTAAGGGAGCAGACTGTATCTCAGAAGTTCTGTTTTGTGAATCACTGTACACTGCTTCAATCGCCTTCCCCCCAGAATCACAGTCCTTGCTGTAGTTATGTAGACTGAGCCAGTCGGCAAGGACCCAGAATTTAAAATCGAGATGAAAGTCCCCGTTTGCTTCCAAAGAGTGGAGAAACTAGAAAAATCACAGTACAGTCAAATGCAAAACCATTTGCTCTTTCAACACCTACGAACACATTTTTCTTTTTATGATCCATTTGGGAAACAGTGTCTTCTGCAAAGAACAAAAATAATCCTCCCGTCAGGCACCCCGAGGCATGGCAGTGGTCCCAGAAGCAAATCACCAGCTTCAGATCTGCGTGACGTTACAAAGCTTAATGAGGGTGACATGTACCACCACGCACCGAACACACCTTTGGATAATGCGGTGAGGCAACAGCCCTTCTCAAAATTGTGAGCTGCAGCTTAATTCTGGCTGATCCCACTTGCTTCAACCGTCACAACGATGACAGCCCACCACCCCACGCCTACTGTGCTGGTAAGCACTTGAGAAACCCTCCTAAAACACAGTGTTTTCTTTTTTTGGCATTGCCAGTTGAGTCTCCAAGTACATCCCAATCTCTGCCTTGCGGCTGTTGTTCTGAACAGCCTCCAGTATTTCCTCCAGTGCCTGGTAACTGGTAGAAATTGAGGGCACATTTTGGGGTGCCCTTGAAGGATTTCAAACTCTAGAGACCATGTAAATGTGAAATAAATGTGGTTTTATCTTCAAAATACAATTGTAGGGTGCTTCATTTTGAGGGGAGGCATCACTAACAATGCAGCCAGGCAGAACAGTGGCTTCTTATATGAATTGGGATTCCATTTCCATTCAGATTAAAGCAAGAGAAAATTGCCAGCAAAGTGGGATTAAGAATATTTATGAATCCTATTGGCATGATGTATTTGTCTCCCAGGCAATGGAAAATGAGCACAAAATTGAGAAACCCCAGCAATCAGTGGGGGAAAGGAGACAGACTGCAATGACTTTTTAATGCTTTATATGTTTTTTTTTGTGTGTGTGTGAATTTGGTGCTCACAGAAGGCAGTTGTAATAAAAGGTTTGAAAGAGAAGGTGGATATAGCAATGCTTTGTCTTTCTAGAAAGACCTGACCACCTCAAGATCTTAAAGCACTTTTCAAACTCAATGGAGGTCTTAACAGCATTAGGGCAAGAGCAGTAAGTAAACTTAGGTCACATACCAAACCTGTCACAGATGCAAGTATGCCAGTTTCTTATACCTGCCTTTCAGGTGCTCTGAACATTGGAGCACTCTGCTTTTCTTCTCATAATGCAAAAAACTGTATGCAAAGAGCTTGAATTTCTAACCTGCGGTACTTCCCAAGCAGTCTCAAGGAGAGAGCGCACCGTGGTACAGATCTGTGATGACAGTGAAGAAGTGTTGTGGTTTGGGCCAGACTGGCCACTGAGATGAATGACAGATGTTCTCCCCCACCTCTGTCTCCAAGGAGACGAGGGAGAGAGAGAGACTTATAAGTTTAGAAAAAGCTAAACTATTTTAATGAAAATACTAACAAAATAAAAAGAAAATAATGAAATACATACAAAACCAGTATCGAGCTCCCAGGATGATGATCACGTCACTGGCAGGCACTTGTTTCCCCCTCTGCAGGAAGAAGGATTTGAACACAAGGTTTAGGGGGTAAGAGGTTAAATGCTATTTTCAGTATATGCCCACAGAAAAAAAACAACACTAGAGAACAGGTATCTAAAATGACTTCATAAGCACAGAGGAAATAATAGAGAGAAAGTCTGAAATGCAAAAGGGAACGTAATAGAAATCTGGACGGGCAGAGATGCAACCTGGGTGTTCTAGATCCAGCTTATTACCTACTTGATTAATTTGTTTTGCCTCCTTTATTTGAGAGTGGTTTAACAACAACCTTTTCTTAATCAACTTTAAATAAATCAAAATGAGCCTGATTTAAAATTTAATGTATGTCTATACACCATCCTTCACCAACATAACTGGTGTAACCTCACCTCCATTTCTACTGGTGGAGCTACGTGTGTTGGCAACCCTTTTAATAATGGAGTCATTATTCCAGTACAAAGCACTTTCAAAGGAAACCTGCATACCTTCCTATTTCCAGGAGTGCTCAAAACTATCAGATTTGGCTTTAAAAGCCTCAACACTGCTGGTAGGATTCATGCATACCAAGGCACATAAATATTGCTAATTGACTTAGGTAAGCTTCCTCCACAAGCCTCAATGTGCCTTATGAAATCACGTTCCCTTTTCATTTACAGCCTGTTTCCCAACATTCTGGTCTTCCAACGTAGCTTCCACTGTCCTCAACTGGGGTTCCAGAGTCCAGCATTCCCCCATCACATGCCTCAAGGATCAGAAGTAACTGCTTTCCCTGCACTTCTGCAACTCAGATGGAGCTCTACCAAACTCTTGTTCCTCCAGTCTCTCAGCAGAAGAGGGGCACGGGGTAGAGAACAAGGAGCCAGTAGGCACCCATGATGCCACCCCAACAGCCAACCAAGTCCAGAAGAAACTGCCATCAGTCTACACCAGTGCTCAGCCCCACTAGAACTGCTAGTGAGCAGCAGAGTCCCGCTATTGCTGCCTTTGCCTCCCACCGCAACGCCACACTTCTACCAAAGGGCACCACCAGACTGGCATTTAAAGCCACCATGTTTCCACGTGATCATAAAACCAACAGAAGAACAACAGCCCAACCAAGGTCTCTGTTCAACCCCTCCTGAAACATTGGCCATTGTGACTGTTGCTGGGGTTTGGGTCAGGAAAAAGGAAAGAGGTGACTGCATTTGACTGGAGATCCAGGAATGCAAAGCAGCTGTTTCCTTCATTATCCACCACATGGGGTGGCCAAGGTGTTTTACTTAAACCAGTTGCCTTTCCTCACCATACTACTCTGTCAGCTAAAGCTGGCTACCAAGGGACAGGTAACCCTTATAACCCCTGCCCATAACATCTTTTTATGCATATTCTGTCCAAACCCACACTTTTAGCTATGACATCTGTCCTTGCCTGGTCTGGTTTTGTTTTCAGGTCACACAGATGCTTCTCTGGGCTGCTCCAGCCTTGGGTACCATGGTAGCTCCTCGTAAACATCTCCGGCACAAGCGGGGGCTGCAGTTGGAGCCGTATCTGCTCAGCCTGAGATCACATTACAGGAAACAGCGGCCTGCCCCGCAGCCATCATTTCCACCTTTGTTAGTTTTTTGGCTCCAGCATCTATTTTGATAGATGCCAAGATCTGAAAGCTGTTAGTAAGGAAATGGAAGAGGGGAATGGCCACGCTTTAACCCTTGCTTGGCAATAACAGTAGCCCACAGCACAGTTTCCGTGCACTGGTGCTGATATTTAACTAAAAAAACCCAAAGAAAAATAAAGAGCAGGAACTATTTGTACAGAAAAAGCAGTCACTAAGTCACGTTCCACTGCTGATCCATGAACTTGAACCAGGAGCCTCGCCGAGGCTGGTTGCTCACAGTGCAATGCATTTTTGCACACCTCCATTTCTGGACTGAGACAGTCCTGTACCAGCACCCCCCCACCGAGAAACTCTAGCTAACGCATATATGCCGAATTTCCAGCCTGCAACTCTGACTCAGGAAACACCTCAGTAAGGGCAGCATGAGCTGCTCTGCTTGCCACAACCCTCACTGAAGGAAAACACGGCCCAAAGCACCGGCACTGACAGGGAGAGAATGGCTACAGCCCTGCACGCTGCACCCCATCGACTTCTGCCAGCACGCACCCCCTTCTTACGGACCCTGGCCCTGCAAAAACAAACGTCCACAGAGCTCTGTGTCCACCATCAGGCAAACACACATACATTTTGAGTTCCCTTCATATCTGCCAGAGAAGCATAAATAAGTTTTACTGTCCACAGAACATGATCTAAGGTACAAAGCCATGACAAGAGATGCCCAAGAGTTAAAGTTGGGCTTTACTTTTCTGCCGGCACTGCACCAAAAAGCATTCCACCCCCAGCATTTCAAATTACTACAGATAAAGCAGTAACAAAGATGCAAAACTGGTTTAGAAAGTACCTGATAATTTCCCTTTAAACTTCCACTTTGGAGCAAAAACCTTCTTGCTTTGAAATAAATGGCTCTGGACAGGCGGAGGCTGGGGACACACAATGTGTCATTCTCCTAAATTCAACTGAAAAAAGGAAACAAACTTCTGAGGACTTACAACACAACCACCATTTAACGCTCCTGCCCATCTTAGTAGCTGGGCATATTCCTCCCTGAACTCAAGCATCATTTTATCTGCTCTTCCTCCATCACAGCTCTACTCCACAAAAAACTAAAGAAAAAATACACAAACTTCCTGACGACAATAATCAAATGGGTGGTGTTTTTTTTCCCTACTTGATATAGTTGCAATTTACTTTGCTACAAAGTTAATCCAGAAAACACTGAAATAAGGGAATGAAACCCAGGACCACAAAGTTAAAGTGGAAAACCAGGAAAGCAAGGGAGAAATACACTAAACTGCAACTGCCTAGTAAGGGACATGCAGCAAATTCCATTAATGAGTGGTTGGAAGCAAAGACAGATTAGTTAAATCACACTAAATTTCTTTGTTGGAACCCTTCTCCAGAATGAATACATGGGCTGGAGGGCTTGGGGCAGAGGATGGATGTCAGGACTTTCAGCATCGGATTGAACCACTGAACTGCCCTTAGTTCCTTTGCAGTCTGTGGGAAGTGGGAATCCTAGGAGCTTTGGCTTTCACAATGTAAAGATAAAGTACAGAAAATGTATAGAAAAGTCCAAAGAGGTTGTTCATCTTTGTACCTCACTGGCCGCTGAGCACAATACTGAAAACATAACGGGAAACTATGGCTTGGCAATGACAAATGCAGGAGACCACCTATTTTAGCACCCAGCTACTGCCCAGCCTCGCAAGCATGAGAGAGCTACCGCCTCCTGGAGCAGGTGACCCCACAAAATTGGTGGCCCTGGCAGAAAAGTTTTGGCAGGCTCTTGACCCCTGTCCCCTGGCTAGCACTTGCTCCACAGGTGGTGAGCACAATGAGGAGCTCTTGCTGCTTGTGGCCTGTGTGGAGATCCAGCAGTGGGGGTGACAACTGCTGCAGAAAGTGGAGAAGAGCACCTGTCACTCCCGGGAACCTCTGTGTTACTGTCACCTCCCTGTTTACCCTTCCTATCTGCCTTCTAAGTCAGAGCAACACATTCATGAGATGAGTGGCCGGCTGAACCAAGGCTGGTTGCTCCTGGGGTATCAGAGACCATCACTGGTGCAGGGACAAAGCCTCTCATGGCCTTCTTGGTGAGCAGAACTTCAGAGAGAAGTCATCTGCTTGAAACAGCACACGTGCACGTCACCTGTCAGCCAGCGTGGAGCACAGCAGGCTTCACGGGAGAAATACCAGCTCCACTCAAATAATAGTAATGAAATAATGCAAACAAGAACAGGGCTTAGTCACTTGTTCAAGTCTCATCCCCTTTTGTTTTTACAGATGTGCAGTTCGCGGAAATGAGATGATTAGCTCATCAAAGCATCTGTCAAGGGGAGAGACAAACCAGCTTTTTACAAATGCATCCAAGTGACAAGACCTGTCGGATATGGGCTGCGGGGAATCTCTCTGAGTCTTATTTTTGGATCTGTTATAATCAGCCTTACCAGCTTATTAGTTATCTCCAACACATCAATGGGGAAGAGAAAGATAAATGTATAAAAACTTGTCAAACACGCCAATCTGAAAATGGTGTTTTTTTTTGTGAAGGATGTATATCCTTGCACTTTTACAGCACTTTATTTTAACAAGAGCTGCACACCTTGGCCTTTGCTCCTGGAAGATTTAAATCACTTACCAAACTATTTAAATGGACTAAGTTCTTTTATTTTTGTATTCTTAAATTGGGACACCTTAAAAGGAGTGACTTTCAGGTACCTGGTGATCAGCAGGCTTTGCAAATCAGCAACAAAACTACTTACATGCTTTACATTGGACACGTGCTTCGCCGCTTTTCCAGATCAAGTGAGAAAGGGTCGTCAGGAGTTTAAAAGTCCTTGACTAGGGCTCAAGGGATTCAAATTAAGCACCAGTCTCTACCTTGGGCTTCCCGTCCATCTCTGGACAAGCCACATCCACCCTCTGGAAGATGGGGAAAGGTCCCCCATTTGCTGTGATGAGTGACACCTCAGGACATCCCTGCTGTCTTAGGCACAATGCTCATGAGCATGGGGATGCTTTAGGTTCAGTTGGAGCCACACCGATGATAGGGATATATGGTGGCAATCAAGTGCAAAGGGCCATTTAGTGGCCTTCAGGAGCTCAGCGATGGAGCACAAAGGAATTACTTTTATTTTTTTTAATAACGAAAGGCGAAAGAGCTGGGACTGAAAGGGAGATTACTCATTTGTTCTGAGACCTTTGTTGTAAATCACACCACACCTTCTATGAAAGCAGCAGCAAGCTGTTGGCTTCGCCACCCGGTTGGCTTGGTGCCACTCAACGCTCGCTTAGCCCGCGCTGTGTCTTCATCTGGGACCAAACCGGCAAGCTCTCAGAAATGCAGTGCTACAAGTCTGCACAGCTCTGGGCACAACCGAAATTTCACGTGTGCTCAGCGGGCGGTGAGGAAGCGAGTCCAGCCAAAGAGAGATGTAATAAGTGGAAACAAACGGAAATGACACAGCCTGGGCATGAAGAGACATGTACAGTCAGCGTGGGGGGAAGAAAATGGGTTATAATGTAAAATCAAGAATTAGCTGCCAGCTCTAACTCGCTCATGACAGCATGACAGCTCCTCGCATGCACGGAGACGCCATTTGGCCTCAAACAGCCACAAGCATAAGGCACTGGTGTGGGGAGAGGGCTAGGAACTTCAAAGGATTGATCATTAGTCTTGCTACCTAGTCTGCTAACGACACAACAAAAAAAATCACGTTTAGGGGGTGCAGGCTGGCTAACAGCCTCCTTTCCCCCTTTACCCGCTCATGCCACAGGGGAGATGAAACAGCTGCCATGCACTTCAGGCCACCGCAGTTTCATCTTGGCTCATCCTTTGACCAGATGCAACAGTAAATGCCTCCTGGTGATAACCATGGCCTTCTAAAATGCTCATGGTGTCTACCATGCTCAAATACTTCCTTACTTTAACAAACCCAGCCGCTCTTCTCCCCAGGATGCTCCACCATGGCACAGGCTGAGGTGTAGCACTGCTCTCCCAATACCACTCATTATCTTCTGAAGCAGAAAAGACAATGTTTGTTTTGGGCACCGCCCATCAGTGCATTTAACAAGCTTTCCAACCTCTGCTTGCTGCTCTGTGCACCTTTCACCAGTTTTCTGGTGAGCACTCTTTTGTGACAGGGATGATAGGAAGAGACGCACAGGCGGCTGCATAGCCTGCCTGGCAAAAATGGCTTTTCTCATTCCATCCATAGTCTCAGCCTTTTCTCCTAGTTTCTATTCATTTCTTTTCCCTTCCTGAGCCTCAGAACACATCTGAGATGTCCTGTTTGCTCTAGGCCATAGCTGCTTGTGAGCAGACCAGGATAAGAAGTGGGGTGGTAAGAGGAAAGCCTCCCTCGGTTTGGTGGCTCTCCCCAGCCAGCAAACCCAGCTGCCTTGTTCCTGGCATCTCTTGAATCAGTGTGACTTTTTGTCAGGACCTGCAGAAGGAGATGATTCAGTCCGAGCTCATGGGCACGGAGCAGACATAAGAGCTATGTGGAGGCTTTGACAGGTCCCTCCTAATGACTTCACTAGGCGGGACAGAGAGCACTTGCACTGCGGGTGAGCGGAGGGGGAATGCTGCACAGTCATCTTGAGTGACAGAAACCAGTAGCTTGGGTCCTCTCATCCTCTTCCAGCTATGTGGTACTGTTCAACTAGTGCCAGCTCTGGGCCCAGACAGAAAACTAAGCCTTCCCTGAAGGTCAGAGGCGCTCATAGCTTGTCAAAAGCAGCATGGCCTGCTCCTTCAAAACATGAGGAAGGACAAAGAAGATATTCATCATCTCCTAACTAGGTCAATCCTCCTATGGGTTGAGCTATTTATAAGAATTGATTACCTGCCTCTTTCCCTTGAAGCACAGCTCAAGTCCCAGCTCAGCTACTCCCTCATGCTTCAACATCTCCCGCCAAATGTACCCTCGGCTTGTTCCAAACTTGAGACAAGATGTCAGCAAGTGTCCTCTCTGGTGGAAGCACTTGCCCTGAGTTAATAGCTCAACAGATACACACCAGGGATCTGTGGTGATAAGCAGCAGAAGGAGGAAAGGCCCACGGGTGTTGGTGATGCCCACTAGCTGCCCTGAAGATTGTGTGCTGATCACGATCAATTAGTTGGCAGACAGGAAAAATCCCATTTTCCTCTCTTTGAACATCCATGAGTGATACTAGGAGTTACCTAATACAAGTAACTGAAAGGACTGAAAAATCTACAGTATCCAGCAACTTATCGGACTCCAAGAAGCAGCAAGTCAATAATGTGCTTTACATTTTCACCATTTTCTTGCTCATTTCCCTTTTTGTTCTACCCACAAAAAAGAATGGAAATACTACAGCAACTGCTGAGCATCATGATCCTTTTGTAGACAACACCACACTGGGCCTGCAGTGACACAAAACCGGAGAATCAGATTATATCGTTTTTCATAAAGTTGGGAGAGCTGGTCCCCAAGGGCACATACCAAGTCGCTTAGCAGCTATCCGGCCATAATAGCTTTCAGCTTTCCAATATAACTTTTCCTGGGTTTCCTCCAAAAAACAATAAGACTAAAGCTGCCTGGAACAAGCTCACTCTGTAGCATTTCCCCCACTCGCCATTGGACAGCAGATGTGTGACTGCAGGGCTAATGCATTTGAGGATTTATTCATTAGCTAGGTGGTCTGGCCAGCAATTCCTCCCAGCGCCTCCCTTCCTGGACCTGGGTGTCCAGGTGGGCAATTTCCAAAGGTAGCAGTAGTACCCCCAGGGCGTGTCTGACCATGCCATTTATTATCAGTGCACCTTGGTCACCCCTCCATGTCACACAACTTGCAGTCAACCCTCCTGGAAGGCTGAGAGAAGAAAAGCAATGAGCAGTATGAGTGGTAACAGCCTGGACTCATCGAAGGAACCCAAGTGAATACGGCACCTGGCTGTTACCAAAGTTGGTGGAAACTGGGCACCTCATTGCCCTACGTCCAGACAGAAATTGCAACCAAGGCACTCCCATCCTAACCAAGGCAATCCCGTAGGTAACTGCTTGACTCATCATCACTGTGATTTGAGGATTAAAACTCAACGATCTACACACAGAATTTGTACCCATTGTCTAGAAGCCAAGCAGTATGTGAAGTGGTCAAATCCCAAAGGCCTCTGCTTTTCATATTTCACTTTTAGTGACTTCTCAAAGATTTACGTTATCATTAATATCTGCATGAAGCTTATTCTGAGTGGTTTACTGAAAAATTATGACTTGTCAGCAATTAGCATAAAATGAGTAGGGTTTGAAGGCAGGACAGACCGTCATAAAGGACTTTTTAGACACAGCTCTGACACTGGTACTTAAGAGAGTATTTTAAGAATGATTCCTAAACAGCTACAGGTCAAGCAGATATTTTATATTATGGATGCAAGAAGGACTGACAGCTGGAATTACAACTGGAATCCAAAGACTTTCTTGCTTTTGAAAAGACAGTCTTTCTCCTTGTCTTATAATTTCAATTTGGAAAAACAAATCCCCCTGCAATGCACACCTGGCTTTTTCATTTGAGCTCTCCAGAAGGTCCTAGGGAGACACCATCAAAGACTTTAGCTGAGTGTCTAAATACTCCAGGCCCCTTCTGTGCACCTCCTTCTTTAGAAGCCAACTGAAATAAGAGGAATAATTTTACTTTACTCTAGGGGTCTGCATAAGCCTCCAGAAAAGGTGGTATTTCTTGAAGGCGTGCATGTGGATATAATCCTTCAGTCACATTCTTTCTGCTCTGATTTAGACAGCTGGTGGGTTTGTTCATCATCTGTCACATTGGGCAAATAAGGAGAAGATACCAGAGCTCCCTGGGCATCCTCTTTGGGCCATCAGGTGATTCTCTTCCATGGCTGATCCTGAAGTTGGGACCCTATCCGCCCCCATAGTAAGGCCTTACATGCACATTGATGCAGGGAAGGAGGAGGCTTAGCAGCATGACAGCTTGCTCTCTTCCATGTAAAAGCACTAGATAATTAATCTTGCTACCATCACACTGATGAGGATATAAAAACAGCCTAGAGACAGCCAAGAGGTCACAGGTGTCCTTCACCCCATTTGCCATTGCTGAAATCTACTAGCTAAAGCTCTTCCTGTTCCACTTCAACCCCCAAATTCTGACAAATCTCCAGGGCCAGATATTGCTGCCTACTTCTTCTGGGATTATGATGCATTCCTTCCTCAGACTTACATGCCCATTTCCTTCTCAGTGGCAGAGGATTAAATTTCTTTCAGAATCAGCGGAAACACTCTGTGCTCATACAAATAATGTATTAGTATTAGGACAAATTCATCTATGATCTCATTCATCATGTGCTTCAAGTCCTCTTGGTAGACAATATGTCAGTCTTTTGACAGTCAGCACAGACTTCTTACCGCCTCAGAGGAAAAAGCATTGGCATCTCATTTAGCCATTGCAGCTCCAGCAGCATGGGAGTACGCGGTGTTGAGGACAATCCTGACACCGCTCTTGGATGCCAGCAAACCAGTTGTAATGACCTACAATGGCTCTCCCTGAACTGACAACAGTGCAGGCCCTGCAAAATTACTCATTTTCACATGGCTTCCTATTAGTAACCTTCATCAGAAACCTGAGGCTTCCTCACTGCAGGTTCATCTGTATCAGCCTGCTTACACGAGGGCTCCACGTGCTCCCTTGAATGACTTTCCTTCCCACATTTCTCATTGTCTGTGAAGTAGTGCAGAAGTGGATTAAATAAGCTATCATCTCAGTTAGTGATAATGAGAAAATTGAAACAAGCTGTTCCATAAATGTGATCATTATCTAGTAAATTAAATGAGATATTCAAAGTGTCCACCCAGCAATGGCCAAGGAACTTCTCTTACTCTGCATTTCTTTTATCTGGGAGAAAGAGGAAATGATCACAACCTCCCACAAACTGAAGACTTCAATGGACACACTGTCATTAAAATCATCTGGCTTTCCACACTTGCTGCAATGGACACAGCACAGTAACTACTGGCCATTCAAAGACCGAGAATTTCAACTCTGGATATTGCCAGTGCTAATGGCCAGTTAACAGAGACCAGATTTTTGAGGTTTGTCTTCTAGGAAGTGGGGTTGGGAACACCGTATGTCACCAGGGTAAGAATTTCTGTCTAGAACTCTGCCTAGAAGTCCACTGCAGATAGTCAGGGGCTGCAGGGATAGCCAGGGGTTGGAAATCTACTGAAGATGCTGGGGGAAAAAAAAAACCAGCAAATTCAAAGGGTAAAGTAGAACAGTTTTCTCATAGATGGATGAAGGAGAGGAGCAGTCAGAGCTTCATACCTGGTTGTTACTGGGATGCCACTCAAGATGGGCCGGGGGGGAAAGCCTCAGGAAATAAGTGTACTTAAAGAAAAAGAAGATTGTGGAGATCAGGAGTTTCTATTTACTTTCTTGTTTTACCATGCAAAACACGGACAAAAAAGCAAAATTTTCATTGTATTTTTTTTTTGTTTTGTTGATCCTGTTTCCTCTTCCAGAGACAAGGATAAAATATGCCCCCTCAAAACCGGTTCCTCCTCATGCCTGACAAAAGCTGACTATTGGGGAGTGCCTGCTCCATGGCCGGTCCCTTGGTCCCAGCTCTCTGCTTTGCTCTGGGATGTGGAGTGGTTTGCAAGAGACAACAGGAGCGGCCCATGGGCTTTCCCAGGGCAGGGGGAGCTCCCATACCAGCAGCCCAGCAGGGCCCAGGGGTGGCTGACATGTCCCCAGTCCACACCAGGCCAATCTGCTCTCTTCACCCCAGTTACTAGCCCACCCTGACGGGGGGTTGCTCAAATGCATGGGATCTATGAGGGATCTGGCCCCTGGGCAGAAGAGTGATCTCACAACAGCAGCCATGCAGAAGACATGTCCAGTGAGCTTGTATTTAATGGTCCTTCAGCCTGCGAACACTTGTCAGATGCTCTCACCAAAGCGTAGCAGCTCTCAGCATTTTGTAGCTTATACAAGAGTCTCAACAAATCACAAACAAGGGACCAAACCATGAACTGCAGAGCAGGTTCACGGTGTCCCCAAGAAGCCAAACTGCCTTCAAGGAAGCGTGCTGCTGGAGAAGGAGAAGGCACCAGGCACTCTCCCCAAGAGTGCTTTGCTCCAGCAAGCTCCCTGCTCTCCCTTCTCAACAGATTATCCTCGGGAACGGAGTAAAGATTCAGGCAAGGAGCACAATGCAATAATCCAGACAGCAGAGCTGTCTGAGCAGAAGGAAAAGCGCTGTGGCAGCAGTGGAGAGCAGGAGCTGCAAGCTCCAACTGGCCATCGGAGGGCAAACTGCTCCAAGCATTGTCGCGGAGTTCAACACTGGCACTCCTAACTTTGCGCGCAGTCAGCCTCGCCTCCTTTCTTGAAAGATAATCCAGGCCTGCCTTCCAAGGAGTTTTAATTGTTCGGAAATTCTGGAAGGGCTCTTATTTCAACCATACAGAAGCATTGGAAAAGGCAGTGAGCAAAGCAGGACACGCTGGGAATGTCCTGCAGCTCGCAGGCCAGCGCAGGAATTCCTCTTTTCCCCAATGGCAAAAACATTACGGCAGACCTTCAGCATAACCCAGTCAAAGCAGGCTGCTAGGAAATGTTGGAGACGGTTAAAAATAGGGATAGTGCTGATCTGGTGTTAACTCTTACTGGAGGAGGCAGTGGTTTCTGGCTGGGTGCAGGGAGGCACTCTGGAAGGGACTGCTGGGTGCAGACACCACCACCAGTCTGCTTTTATTTAGCAGTCACTCCCCTGTGCTGCCTTCGATTGCCCCAGCTCCCTCTCATATTTTCCTTCAGAGCTCGTTTGTTTTTCTCCTAACACCACAGAAATCAACCCAGAATGGCCATTTTCATGGCTGGCCTGTTTTCAGCATGCTGTCTCGTTGGCCTTCAGTCCTGATGGCAATAAGCAGCGCCAATTAACAAGGAGCAGATACTGTAAGCCCATCACCACAGAGAAGGGCCAGTTGAGCAGGCCAGTTCCTGAGTGCTTTATTTCTTTCTAGTACTTTGTATGGTCCACAATGTACAGCAATATTCTAACTGGAAAGCGGTGCGGATTATTAACATCAAAACTTCAGCGCAGAGTGCCAGGACAGCCAGTGAGCTACTCACCACCCTTCTGCAGACAGTGCCTCCAACAAGCACTCCTTACTCCTGCATAATACAAGGATGGCCCCTCTCATCCTGAAAAATGAGAAATGTCCCCAGTACATCTCCTTCCACTAGGGAGAAGACAGGTCATGCTCAATAAGCAGTGAAATACTTGGAGTTTAGTTAAAAAAATGAGAAGCAGAGGGACTCGTACCTGCTCTTTCAAGCCAGCTGTCACTGCCACCCAAAAGCCCTTGGAGGAGATTAATGGAGTCACTCTATTTCTTCATTCCTTGAAGCATCATGGAGCAATCGATGGGCAAAGCTCATTCAAACACTGTTGCTCAAATGAATTGTCATGGAAATATAGTGGGTTGAAGTCAAAAGGCATAGACTGAAACCAGGTTCTGACAAGAAGGTTTCCAAGATCAGAGAGAAAAAAAGCCAATCTGTGACAGCCTGACCTGCTATCACATCCAGAACAAAACCCAAGCTACGAAACCTTTGAAAACTGAAAAAAAATGAGCTCAATATCTACCACCACCTCTGCTTGGCTTGTAAGAACCCACCGTGTCCATGCGCTAGGAAAGACCAAATAGTCTGGGCTGCAATTTATCTCAGTGACCACATGGAGCTGGAGGTACAAACCTGGTGACACTTCTTGCAGACTTGCCAACCTTCCCAGTGCCATAAACAGTTTTGCTTGACTAAGCACCCATGAGGGTCCAGCAAGCTCCAGTAAGCACCAGCTCTGCTTGGCGAGCGGAGACCTTGCCAGAGCTGAGAAGTGAGGTACTTGTGCAGAAAGGCAACCTGCTGAGAAACGAAACAAGTTGGCATTCAGCGCAAGAGGGCAAGGAGAAACTGAGCACCAGCCGCAAGGGCAGCTGCCTTGTGCTTGAGCTGTGCAGCTCAAATCCATCTTTAAATCCTGACAGCGAGGAGCTCTGGGCCCCACTAATCCTGTGCTCTCACATCTGCACAGCTCCATTATGCAGCAGCAGGCAGCTGCTGGGACTGCTGTGTTTAGTACCAACACTTTCAAGGTGGTTTTGGGTCCTTTCGGTCTGCCCAGCCCTTTGCTGTGCCTGAAGGCTAAAGCCACCCAACAGCAACACCCATATATCGTGATGGAGCCTCAGAGTCCACATAAAGCATGACCCACAGCCCAGGGGACTGGGCATTACACACAATGTTTGGCCGTTGCGGTTTTCAGGCTCAGGCACCTGGCTGCTGCCAGAGCTGGTCAGGTAAGAAAGAGCATCATCCTCACACTGAGCAATACAGCAGGGTTTTGGTAGCAAGCCCTGGCGAGCCATTATTCTTCAGAGGCAACACTCTGCCATGGTTTCTGCAGTGCGATGGACAAAGCCAGACAGGACGACTTTCTATTTCGCTGCTGCTCTAGCAGGAACAGGCGGTTGACAGCACCTGACCCCAGACCACGGTTAAAGAGAATACTTCCAGATCATTGCACAAATAATAATAATATTCGTGGAATTACAGGAAAACCTTGCTTTTCTAACTCCAATTCCAGGTTGAAAAGCACTGTTATTAGCAGTCACACATGAGCTCAATTGCTTTGATTAAAGAGCAACTGTCTAATCTCTGCCTGGACTCAGTCCTGCGTTTTAATGCCTGATTAACTACCCACTGCCAGGATTATTTTGCATCTTTGCATATTTTGGAGCTCTAGGTTTCCATTTATCGCTACAGACACGGAACTGTTTAAACCAACTCTCATTTGCACTGGCAATTTAAAGCACGGTGTGTGAGTTTATGGCTGAGTGGTGGCTAGAGCACATTTCAAGGGGCTTTTAGGGCGACCTGTCACTTCTCAGGGAGCAAACCCAGGACAGGACACTCTCAAATCAAGGCAGGGCGTCAAAGTATATCTTAGCCCTTATGGGAGACACCTAATGTCACCTCCAGGAAATCAGGAAGTTACCACCAGTTTCAGTGGAACTGGTTGGAAAATCGACTCTCTATTCGGGGAACATTCAGGCCTTTCATAAGAAATAAAAAAATAAAATAGGTTTTAGGTTTTCAGTATTTCATTTTCCTGCACAACTCAAAATTGCTGTGGAAAATACAAAACTTACCATGGCAATTGTTTACATATCCAATTCTAATATTCCTTCTAAGAAAAAATCAAAACTGGCTGGAAAAACTTCCTGATCAGCCACAACTACCTGCCTCCTAAATAGTTTACTCTGAGCAGCTGGATATCATTATTTACAGGCACTTGTCCAATCTGTGTCCCACACCTAAATCTAGCATCTTCCTCCTCATCTACCACTATAAGCCTTCACATCCCATTTGACATCTGTCAGGACCATCTGAGATCTCTCTTCTCCTAAAAGAAGACACCATCTCAGTCTAGTGGAGCACAAACCACACCAGTTTTTGCTAGTCTCCTCCTGACTGTAGCCCTAATTGTGCTGATGCTGATCCAAACCTGCTGTCCTTCAAGAGCAGCCCGTGCTGAGCTTCTTCCTCAGCATAACCGCGATGCATTTACTCCAGGGAAGAGCGGCAGCTATTCTGGACTGAGTAAGGACTTTAGTTGGAGGGCAGGCAACGAATCCACAGCCCCTTTGGCACAAGACACCCAGATTGTACAAGGTTTGGAGCCAAAGAGGGTTTGCTCTGAGCAATATCTAATACCGTAATGACCATTGCTTCTCCACAGCCTTCTCCAGTTCTCCTGTCTTCTATGTATTGCCAAGTACTGTATTTAAGGATGTAATTTTTGCTGTGGCCAAGGTATTTCAGTGCAGAACAACAGGATTTACAGATGGGCAGAGTGGGATGGGACATAGGGAAGGAGAATGGGGTTTAGTCACTGCCGCAATATCAAAGAAGCAAGGAGAATATTTTCACAACAATGCCCTTAAAAGAGAACAAAATGACCCTGTTAAATCGGGTAACTGGGTCACAGTACTGAGCTGATGAAACGCAAAGCCCTGAAAGATATCCATGCTTTGGGGTGGCGGTGTGGAAATCTTCACGCAACAGCTCAATGAATAACAGCAAAATGAAGCAAGGAGCATATCATGTGATTCATGTACCGCTCCTGCAGGTACACACCATGCTGCAGCCACCGGAAAAGTTTCACTCATGTGTTAAGGCAATTCTGCCCACAGGCTGCCCCGAGCCTTCGGTATTTTTTTCTTCCTTCCTTTGTTTTAGTGTGTGTCTAATTACCGAGGATGTTCATAAAGAAATGGGATTTCTGGTCTCTCTAAGCCCATCTGCTCCCACTGTTTATTTCCTGCAGTCATCACAGTTGTCTCGTAATGAATTCCAGCGTCACGACAGCACTGATGGCTCTTCCCATGGGGAACGCATAGGGAAACCACCCTGGTCGAGAAAGCAGGCCCGCAGTACCCAAAGGACCCCAAAGACATGTGAAAAGAGCAGAAGGTGGCTTCATGTTTCATGAGGCTCCCACCAATGAAGGAAAATCTGGGAAACAGGATTCGCTACGGCAATACACCCCTCCAGGCTGAGAACCTGGGGACCGGCTCTGCAAAGCACTGCTGGGACACTGGTTCTAGTGTGTTCACTTCTAGTCCACCAGAGCCGTCTTCCCACTAGGGTCACTGGTTGGGCAAAGTTGCTGTGCTGGCTTGGTGCTGATGCAACCAGTACTGGCTGGCCAGAGAAGGCCACAAGAACTGGCTAAAGGGATAAATCTGGCAATGGGTTTTCAAAGGCTCAAGAGCTTTGAGGTGGATCTACCCATGCCCTCCCTTAGCGTAAGTGTGCCACCAGCAGCCTCCATGACTACCTCCTACTCCAGCACCTACCTGAGCAATGAACTCCTGGAATAAAAAACTACAGTAAAAAGGTTAAATCTACCAACGAAAGGATTAAAACAAACTCTGCTCCCACTCTAGCCTTGAAAGACAAGTCCTTTCTTTCAGGCTTGGTTTCACTGAGCCTTCCGGACTGCTGTGAACTCAATATAGTTTGTTCCAGGTGCCTCTTTCTTCCTACCAGCTCTCTGACCTGGCTCTGCACCCACTTTCTGCTCCTTTGGGGAGTCTCCAGCCAGTTTCTTGGGCAGTCGCGTCCCTCTGCAGGCTGGCTCTGCCTCCCTTCCCCATTAGGCTGAGCTATAGCCAACTCGAATGTCTCTCCCCAGGAGCAGGGTCCAGGGCTCTCTGGGAAGGCAGACCTTTCCCCCTTTCAGAGCCAGACCTAGAGCACCCAGCCATGGTAGAGCACGCCCTGCCAGGACAGAATCACAACTGGACAGGGAGCAGACTACGCATACCTGCGGATCATAGAATCGTTAAGGTTGGAAGGGACCTTTAGGGTCATTGAGTCCAACCATTAACCTAACCTGACAAAACCACTTCTAAACCATATCCCCAAGTACCACGTCTACCCTTTTTTGAAACACCTCCAGGGATGGCGAATCCACCACCTCCCTGGGCAGCCTATTCCAATGCTGGATAACCCTTTCAGTGAACAAATTTTTCCTAATATCCAACCTAAACCTCCCCTGACTTAACTTGAACCCATTTCTTCTCGTCCTATCACTTGTCCCTAGGGAGAAGAGGTCAGTCCCCATCTCTCTACAGCCTCCTTTCAGGTACTTGTAGAGAGTGATAAGGTCTCCCCTCAGCCTCCTCTTCTCCAGGCTAAACAGCCCCAGTTCCCTCAGCTGCTCCTCATAAGACTTGTCCTCCAGACCCCTCACCAGCTTCGTTGCCCTTCTCTGGACACGCTCCAGCACCTCAATGTCTTTCTTGTAGCGAGGGGCCCAGAACTGAACACGGTACTGGAGGTGGGGTCTCACCAGTGCCAAGTACAGGGGGATGATCACTTCCCGAGTCCTGCTCACCACACTATTCCTGATACAGGCCAGGATGCCGTTGGCCTTCTTGGCCACCTGGGCACACTGCTGGCTCATATTCAGCCAGTTGTCCACCAACACACCCAGGTCCTTTTCCGCCAGGCAGCTTTCCAGCCACTCTTCCCCAAGCCTGTAGCACTGCATGGGGTTGTTGTGACCCAAGTGCAGCACCCGGCACTTAGCCTTGTTGAACCTCATACTGTTGGCCTCAGCCCATCGGTCCAGCCTATCCAGATCCCTCTGTAGAGACATCCTACCCTCAAGCAGATGGTCGGAGAAGCCAAATTTCCCAAGGGAATTAATCGTACCACTAGTGCACATGCTGTGGGTTAGTTCACAGGGCAGACTAAAAAGAGCAGAGAAAGCAATACCCCACAGGTCTGCGCACAAACTTTCAAATGAACCATGCTCACATCTGGTTTCCACCTGTTCTGCACTCCCCTTTCCTGCCCGCTGCATGCCTTGAATGTCCGCATAGACTTTGTGAGGTTACCAGCAAGTAAAACAGACCCTCACTCCCCTGACTCCCCAGCTCGACACTTGGCTCCACCAGCTCAAGGGAGGAGCTGAGGTTTGTCCCCAGCTCATAGGTTCCTTCCTACTCCATCCCATCTGCACCTTGCAGCAGTGATGCCTTTGTGGCAGATGATCTCTCCCTCCTCAAATGCTCCCAGAGATATGGTGGCCAGCCCAAAAGTGCAGGCAGATTGGGGGCATCCTGATGGAAAGTGCATAGGCTACACCATCCTTCCCCAAGGATCCACACAGGAGGGATAACACTTTATATTTCAATTTTGCTTTCTACAGGTGTGGTGAATTGAGAGTTCTGTGTCTCTCCTAGTTGAGAGATACAGTTAAGGTCTCCTTACAGCATGCACCTACTGCTCAACTGGGCTGTTTTTGGAAAGGCCCACATGATGGAAGAAGCATAGTAGGTTGTCCTAAGCGAAGCACAGCTTTGGGGATAATTTGTATCCAAAATACCAATTGAAGACATGCAGCTATGCAGGAGGAAGAACTTGATCAGGGCTCCTTGTGACCTTGACCGGCAGGACAAGCACGTGCAGCATGGGAGGGGGAACAGACAGTGTGCCTAAACCACGACACAGTGGGAGAGTGAAATGGGAAAATAAGGCAAATGTATGAGAGGCAGATGAGTACCGTCAGTTTAACCACAGAAACACCGTCAACTCTCATGGGTTTGGGGTCATTTAAGAGGTGGTAAAACAAAACAACAAATGATTTCATTTTCTTTCTTTGATCTCTTTCTAAGCAGCATTGGTAAATTCCACCCAGCTCATGCCAGAGTACTACGGTGCGTGTGCCCGGACTGCTCCTCACTTGTGAGCTTCCTTATTTCAAGATTATACATCTTCATTTCTGCACTTTTCCAGAACAAAGACAGCACTGTTTTGTTACTGTACAGCTACTCAGTCATTGCTGAACCAAGCCAGAAAACCTAGTATATGTCAGAAAAAGCATGAATAAAGGATTTGATTAGGGCAAGGGGAAGAGGGAAAAAGGAATAGATATGAGATATGCTTTGCTACCACATACAGTTATTAGAAGCAGTAGGGACACTTGAATTGCATTTGAAAAGTTCACAATAAGGCCCTTAATCATAAAATTCTTGGCTGATGTACATTAATATAAATTTAGGGACTTTGGTGGTAGCAAGGAGATTCATACTTGCTAAGGGTACAGCTCCTAAGCTGGACTGTTTCCTGATTTCTTTACCGAATTTCTAATAAAATGCCATTCACAAAGCTAATACCCACTACACGAATGGTCCTGGTTCAGCTGCTTAGGACTTGCTGCCTGTGGATCTCAGTGGGGCTCCAAGGCAGAAAACACAGCATTTTTGGCCTTTTATTTCTACAGGCTGCATTGCTACTCACTTCAAGTAGAGAGCTTTCCAAATCTGAGCTGACCCATTTCTGCCTGTGGCATTAAGGGCACCTCTTCCACTAATCTCGTGTGTCAGCGTGGTACAGTTGGTAATACTTGTCTCTGGGACAGCAGGTTAGGGATTTACTGAGTCCCGCACATCACGTCCTTTAATTCAGCGTCAACCAAGGATAAGTCAAGGACCTAGGGCAAAGCGTGATCCATTACAATTTCATGCTGGGTGGGTGCTGCATTGTTAGAAACGCAGCTCTGGCTTTCAGATGAGAAGCCGAGTCTGAACTGCCGCCTGGCTGTATTTGCTCCAGATTTGGGGAGAACAGTATATTCACGTTTTCTCCCTTCTGTCACCCAATGGCACTTAATGTGGCTGAAACTAATGGTGATGCAAAAAAAAAAAAAAAAGTATATACATGACTATAAAATCAGAAACAACACAGCTGCAAAACAGAAAGTAGAAAGAAATGCGTTTCTCCTGATAATGCCAAGAGGTTTTCATTGCAGTGATGTGGAGGGCTGGGTGTGCGGGAGCAGGGCAGAGCGGTGATGGGCAGTGACATTTACACTGGGGAGAGGATGGCTCCCAGCGCTGCCTCCCTCCCTGCTCATGGGACACCTCTGCTAAAGACATCATTCCGCATGGCTCTAGTTCGCTCCCGCTGTAAATGGCAGCGGCCTGGCTGACCTTTCATCGGGCGGCAGTTGCTGAACACATGTATGGCACTGCATCCCTCCCCGCACAGGCACCCTCTGTTACTATTCACCGAAATGTGCATCACACGGATACTTCTGGGGAGAGGCAGCCACTTTCTGCAGCTTTAGGCACAATCTCTTTGCACCCTGCAGACTCCTGGGTGCAGAGAGGAAAGCAGGAGCAGAGTTGCCAACACTTTAAAAAAACCCAGTGCCGTTTCCACCCCGGCACATCCTCCAGCTTCTGTGAAAACAGCCTGGAAGGGTATCTGGTTGTTAATGAAAACTGCATCTTTTCACAGTGAAACACAGTGAGCCTCTGGGGCTCACGTTAGGGCTACAAAGCTTGTTTGTATACTGGAAGGCCAGGAAGAATTATCCCATCTGACTTCCCGTACATCCCAGCCTATTCATTTTCACTCAGTTACCCTGTATTAAGCTTAATTACCCCAGTATTAAGATTAATGGCTTGTGTTGATTATGGCCTATCTCAAAAGAGAGACTATTACAGCGTTTTAGACAAAGCAGCCTCTGCTTGGGGTGATTTGTCCCCAGGGCTCTCTGTCCTTTCTGCCAAAAACACGAGCCCTGTTGAACTTACTTTGCTTCCTTTTACCAGCCAGGGATGCTCGCATTGAATTACCTCCCGAGATTAAGGAACCCTTTTCTATCTGGTGTTTTCTCTCTGCGAAAGTACTTGGGCACAGATGTCAAATCACTTCTCACTTCTCTTTGCCTCGCTAAACAGGCCTCTCACCCTCAATGCCTATTTTCTCTAGTTCTCATTTCTCTTTTTGTGGCTCTGTGCTGCACCTTCTCCAGGTTTTCAAACAACCTGTTAAAAACCCAGAGGCAGCACTGCATCGGCGGCTCACAGCCGCACGAGATCTTGGGATATTGCAGCCTTCAGCATCACCAGAGAGAAACTGCTGCTCTACGCGCTTTAATCAACAGCAGCACCTGCACCAAATGAATCCAACTCTAACCAAGGTGGGTTAAAATATAATCGAGGCTGATAAAAGGGAGAAAAAACCCAAACCTGCTGGATTGTCCTTTCCTCCTGTTACGCAGGGACCCAGGAAGCCTTTCTGTAGAGGAACATAACCCTTTAGCGTTAGCTGTAGCTGCTTTGGGCTGCTGTTAGACAGGGAACGTCTTGACCTGGTTCAGATACTGCCTCCAACGTTGCTCCTGAACCAGAGTCGCTACTTTCTGGCCTGGTAGACAAGTGCAGATACTGCGTTCCTGTATTTCTTAGGGAAATTCTTTCATCTTCTGCTACAGTACTAACCATCACGTTGCCTGTTTTACATGACTTTTAATCCCCTTTTTTGTGATCATTAACGGGCACAATTTGGTGCTAGTTGATCTGCTAGTGTGGCAGTCAGGCAGCCCTGGGAAGGACCACGGACTGTCACGTTGTCATGTACTCGGCTGCTGTGATGGAAACCACTCCCTCCCCTCCTTGATTCTGGAAACAGAAAGAGGATCTAGGTTTCCATGGGGTTTTTTTGGCCTTTGGTCTAAGAACAACTAAATCTTCTGTGACTGAAAAAGGCTTCACCTAGGTGATGCGATTTTCCTCGCTAGAGATTGCCAGCATAGACAATCTGTCCTGGCGAGCTATCAGAGTGGGGCTAACTGAGCACAGGCCAGCAAGAAAGATGCATTTTGAGCCTTGCTTTATCCCTTCTCTTGCCTGATGCCTTGTGCCAAGACTAGAGAGTCACTTTAGGTGCGATAAACAGAAATAAACATCACCAATCCCTTTTCTCTGCCAAAATCCTTCCTTTCCCCTGAGCTCAGCCCCAGTGCTGAGCAACCACACCGGTCATGGCACAGCTGAACAGATTCCCTGGAGACTGGGTATGCTTGAACTGAGTATATTTAGGAAACACAAAGTAATCTTCTTCATTCCCCGTAAGCACTGACCATACAGCAACACACACACACAGAGCTGCTCTGGGTTTGGGGCATTTGTGTGTGCTCCTAAACAGCTTCTTCCCACCTGTACCAGACCCTCTAAGGTTTCTCTGCTCAGATCTCAGCCCTTTTCTGTTAATACTACTGTTCAGCAGGACTTTATTCCCTGCATTGAAAGACCGAGGCAAAATGACTTTCTTCTTCTTACCCTAGTTTTTTTGTTGCTGCCGTTTACTTCCCTCTTCAGACCAAGCTGAGCTCCAAGTCAGCTAAGGCCGCTGTGATGGCACAAGAAATGCATTTCAGTCTGGTGAGCAAGCAAACACCTCGAAAGTACATCGAAAGGAGGATGGGGTGTCTTCCTTCAGGCTTTATTACAGCTCCGTTGTGGTGCTTCAGCCTGCCCAGCAAAGCCTGCTTGAGTTCACTCCGGCCATGAGCTAATTGAGACCAGGTTTAATATGGACCCTAATAAAGGACTGTGAAATCAAACCAGCCCCAAACCTTGATAAAAGTCCTCATTTAACCATTAAGCTTGCTTAACTCTACCCGGAGGATGAGATTGTCTGCACCAGACAGTCTCCTTCCCTTATCACTCAATCCTATTGCATTTTAATGTTGAAATAATGCTCTTCTATGGCAATATCTTATTCCCTTAAAGACATGGTTCATCGCATATAAGCAGGCCAGTGCTTACTAGGTGGGTATCACCACCATTTTTCCAGGCTACTTATACCAAGGGTTGCTGGAAACACTTGCAATGTGTGGGAGCAGCCTCCCCATTTTCTTTTCTATCCAACCAAAATGGTGCTCAAAATCAGGGAGCAAAAGCAGCATCCCTGGGTGCTTCTACAAACGCAGGCTGCTCAGAGCTGTGGCCCAAAAAGTTCATTACCTGGGAGGCCAGAGGGGCAGAGTGGCTGTGATCTGGCTCCTGCTCTCCTGTGTGTCCTGACTGTTTTCCACTCTCAAGCAATCTGGCAAGAGCATCTGTAAGGCTCTATAAATTAACATTTGTGAATTGTTTTGAGATCTCAAGATAGGAGTGGCTGTAAAATCCCCTGGAACTATTGATGTCTTTTATTATTTATTAATGCTGCTGTTGTGCACTTAGCTCGAAGCTCTTGGAGCATTTTGAGCAATAAAGAAAACCACCATGCCTGGGCAGGGGCTTGAGCTCTGCAGCAAGGTGACCCCCGTGGGCTGCAGAAGGCCATTTTCACGAGCAGTTTTGCACAGGACAAAGCCAGCAGAGCACAGCAAAGCAGAGGGCAAATGCCTCCTGAGACGCCGAGTCAGGCATTGGCTGCCCAGGTCTCCCAGAGCAATGTGGGGTGTTTTGGATGTGGCTGGTGGGACAGGGCAAGGTGACACCTGTAGGCGGGAGGCATTGCTCCATAGCTGTGTCCCAAAATGCAGCCTTAAGATGGCACATCTTGCCCATGCAGCTCTGCGTCCAGCCCCAGCTCAGCAGGGACAGGTTTGTCCCAGCTGGGAGAGGTCAGTGGGTCAGGAGGGCCCATGACCCCTCCGGCCGCAGGCTGGACCTTCCTCAATGGGAGACTCTGCGGCCAGCCAGGCCCATTTTTCTCTGCATTGTGTCTTTAATAGAAGCGCAAAAGCCTTTCGTTTAAGTGGGTTTAAATGGTTAAAGGCACTTGTTCCTCTGAAAAGAGAATGAAATTGCTATTGACACCTCCATAAAAGAGAGACTTTTCAGGCACAGTGCGAAAGCAGTGGATGAGGAGTCTTCCTCACTTTGCAGGGCTGCAATTAGATCTGCAACCTCCTCCTTTGGTCTCATTATAGAAATAGGTACCAGCATCTTCAAAGGAAGAGAAACTTAATGGCCTCATTGGAGGTTTGATGAATAATTAATGCTGCTGCATTAATCGAGAAGTTAACTAAGGCCTGGAGAGAGACCGTCTTTAATGCAGAAAAGCATCTTTGGGCAGTCACACCAGGCGCCGGGTCAGGGAGACGCACGGTGATCTACACACGCATCAGTCAGACAGCACAGATGAACAGACACTAAAACATTCCCCTCGCTCAGTGCCATACACTGGGGGACTCCTTAAAACGAGGGTAGGGACCGGCAGGTATGTCAGGCTTCCTTCCCTCACCCAACTGTATGGCGCAGGATGAGAGCCCCCGTGTACATGACCACCTGGGGACATCCCAGCAGAGCTCAGAGCAGCGGGTCTGCTGCGGTTCCACTGCGGGAGATCTTGGAGTGGCAGCAAGTTGTCCTTTGGCTCAGAGAAGCTCAGCTCACTCTTTGGCATGACCAACAAGGCCACCGTGGCCCATGAGGAGTCATGTCAGCACCATGCAATGGTGCTTTCTGTGGGAGGGCGGCCACCTCCATCCTTGCTGTGTGAAAAGGGGGTTGGCAATTTTAGCCAGCTCCTCAGGTGTTTTGGTGGAGATGCTCTTTAAGAGCGAAGCCTGCCACTTGCTGGGCTTGCTGCAGTGCCTCCTACAAGAGGCCGTCACTGCTGTGCTGTAATACCAATAAATAATATCGCACATGACTCACTGGTTGTACTTGTGAAACATGAGGAAAGAAGGTAACAGTCAAATGTGTTTAAACACATTGGCCTGATTGATATTTTTAAGAAAACAACAGCAACACTGTGCCCATCGGAGCCTTCTCAAATAAATGCTAAACGTGCCATTGAAAATATCATCTGTTCAGATTCTGTTCAGTTTTAATCATCCTCCATTTACCCTTTCCAAACATAAAATGAAAAAAAAAAAAAGGTAAAAAGAAATCTTTCTGGCTGAAACATTTGGTTCTTGCTCAAGAATCTGGTCTGAATTTTATAAAGGTTTCCTGGAAGCAGAGATCAAGGGGCTGGTTTGGGGTTCAGAAAAAACCCTCTGGCAGGAAGAAGAAGAGAAAACTGCCAGAGACCGAGACTGATACTTTGTCATTTGCTTATTGGGAACACTGCACAGGACTGTTCCTGCTAATTAAAACCAGCGGTGACCAAAGCTCATTTGCAGAGATTGGGCTTTGGCCAACCATTTGTGTGTGGATGAGGAAATGAGATCATAAAAGTCACGACCAGCCTCCAAGCTTGGGGTGTGTAATTGCCTCTCACACCTTCCTTCCCAGCCCCTCCAAATAGCACCTTTCCCAGTAAAAGTGGGAGCGGGGCTCCTCACCTCTATTTTGAGCTGGCAGACCGTGGAAAGGGACCAAGAAAATCCCTGCACTGGGATTGTCCCTGGTACAAGCAGATTAAAACCGCTCTGCAGCTGGCCCCTGTCCAGCTGGACGTGACTTCTGTATTTATGACTTTTATGTGCAACGTTTCTCCTCAGGTAAAAATGTGTGCCACCATGAGCTTAGCTAAAATGCACATTGAGATCTGTAGGGTTAGCCAGAGCAGGGACTTGCTTTATAATTCAGAGAAGAGCAGCCCTTTGGCTGTTGAGCCACCCTGCTGGCCACAGATCTGCAGGCACGGCTGAAAGGTCTGACACCCGTCTCAGAGATGGGCTCCCCATGACCATCTCCAACACTGCGGGTGAACAGTGGGCAGGGGCATCGGCTAGTTTCTCCCCAAAAGCTAAACTTGTCACGTTCTTTTATCAATGAGGTAGGTAGGACTGGTGGGCTGATGTGAGCAAGGCCGCAGAATTGCTGCCTACTTAAATATATATATACATGGGGGAAAAAAAATATACACTGCCTCCAGTAGATACTATGATTTAAGTCACAAAATGCCTACAGGCACATCCACCTCCATAAATTTACCGTCTCAAGTGTCCTGATATAATGATGCCACTGGGTTAGAGCAGTATAATCGTGTAGCATCACTCCTACCCCAGAGTAAGCAATGCATCTACATGCTGAGGCTACTCCAAATACTGAGGTTTCATTACACTGGTGTAGTTTTGCTGGGAAATTTCTGAGACATGACCCAAGATGTCATGACTTTTTCTGCAGGATTAACGCAGCGCCTGTCTGGTACCCTCAGCCGCATCCAAATCTCTGCTGATAAAAGGTGTCCAGCAGGAAGAACAGGAATGTCAAGCCAATGATTAAGACAACTCATCTCCTCTAACAACACGTCTTCTCATTTCTTTTCTTCTCTTCTCAAAGGACAGAATCAAAGCCTGAATTAACTAATTCCCTGCAGCCATACACCAACTAATTCCACTGGCTTTGTTTCCTCACCTCACTTCATTCATCTAACAGCCATTTACCCTTAATGTGCCTTAAAAGTTGGCTTGTATGTAGGGAGAGGTCGCTTCTCATTTCCCGAGGAAAGCAGCATCCTTTGGAGCAAAAGTTTGCCACGGCTGCCTCACAGCCTCATCTCATGCCTGTTTCACCCAGAAAACACATTTAAGCAGAAAATCCAGCAGCAAGCATCCCGTTCGGACAGTCAGGATCACACAAGGTCACCTTTTTTTCAAAGATGCAACACGTCTCCAAAATGGCATCCAGCAACAAGCATCATACAGCAGAGCAGTAGGAAGATGGGGACTAGGATTTGAAAATCCTAGTTATTTCATGTTGTCAAGGTGTTTGGCTTGTTAGAGGTGACTTTCTGAAGGTCCACGGGAGTATAACCCACGCACTGACCCATCTCTATTGCAAAGGCCTGAATTTACACAGGAAGGACCCTACTGGATGACCATGTAAGTCCACCTGAGCACCACCTCTTCTCAGGGCACCGAGAGGGGGACAGAGGGGACAGTTCTGCATCCTCTGCTTTCTGTGCACCCTCACCAGCAACAACCCTCCCAGGGCTGCACATCCTGCACCTGATGGGACAAACCCTCACTCGCATCCATAGCAGGTTGGGGATTTACACTCCTGCTGCCTTGCTGGGAGGAAGCAACAGAGAGAGGGATGAATGCTGTAATTATCCTACATCTGGGTTTCCACCTAGGACTGGCCACTTCTACTGAAAAAGCTACTCTGCAAATAATACCAGTGCTACGCCGTTCGAGAGGACTGCGCAGCACAGGCGTTGCCAATGGATTAAAAGAGAAATCAAGCTTCAGGGCATGAACCATGGGAGCGCTGCTAGGGCAGAGGCCAAGCACATTGGGAAAACAGGAGACATTGGACCCAAGCAGGGAGACGAATTAATCCCACCATGAAAGCAGCATGTGGAAGAATTGGGCTGGAAAGAGAAGGATCAGAAGGACCAAAATCTCCCACAGCAGAGAGGAGAACTGAGGATGGGCAAGGGGAAGGGCAAGATGGATGGGGAGGAACGGGAGAGCCTGGGCGTAGATTCAAACACAGGCACACTGAGGAACGGCTACTGGACTCACTCTGTCCCGAGGCCTCACCTTTGGCGTTGGGACTATTTGCCCAAAGGAAAAAGCTCTTCAGGAGAGGCACTTCTAGCCTGGCAGCTGCCTTGCCCTACTTGCACCGGAACCAGAGAACATTCCCCTGCTCCTCCTCCTCTAAAATGCAGCAAAGTAGGAGCGATGAAGAGAAAGGACCCAAGGCAAGAGGCACTGGGAGACACAATAAGGAAAAAGCATGAAGGCACAGACAAAACAGTCCTTGTGCTTTATCTCACAGCTTCAGACTGTCCTGCCAGAAGAAACACAGTTATCTCCTCCCCATCTTCCCCTCTGCTTCTCATAGTTCTTTTTGCAATACAGGGGAAAAGCCACCAGCACTGCTGAAGCTCCCCAATGCTGTCTCGTTTCCCCCAAGAAGCCTTGTACAACCTTCTCTGGCCCTCCACAGAGCTCTGCCACCATCCTGGGTCCCCACAACCACCTGCAATGTGCCCCTTCCTTTGGCTCCATGACACAAGCTCCATGCTGTCATGCAAGACCCACCACACTGCTGGTGTCCAGCCTATGCGTTACTGGTTTATTTTCATCAGCCTGCCTCTCAGGCTGATGGGGGACTGGTTTTGATTTTTTTTTTGTTCCTGGATTTTATTAAGTACAAACAAACCCTCCCCAGGTGTTTCTTGTGAATTCAGCCAGGACTGGGGCTCCCAGACCCCCTCGTTCCTGCTAACGAAAAATGCAATGAGCCGGCAGCATTCCTCCAGCTTCACCTCCTCTCCTCTCCCTCCCCATAGCAGCGTGTCCTCGCTTTGGCCGGGCACGGCACAGAGGTGAGGAAGGCTGCCTGGTTAGCACCTAGGGAACCCAATGCATCCATAAGTTCACAGCGAAAATGCAGCAGTTTCCTCCATCCTTACGTTAAATTGCTTTCCCTCACTTCATCGCAGCCTGAATCCCAGCCTGAGCTTGGAGGAGACCCCTGAGATGAAGCGGGGCTGCAGGAAGCGCTGCTGTTTTGCAGCGGGGTGGGAAAACAACTTGACCTTCAAACACCTCCAAGAAGCTGAGAGCCTTTTACAGAGCTTTTGCTTTAACTAGAAATTAGACAACCTTCAGCTGCTTTGTCCGAATGCCTCTCTGCACCAGTATATGGCAACAAACGACGACAGGAGTATGGAAACAAACCACGTGTATAGATTGTTCGTATGTTTAGTGTGCACAAAGGAGATGAGAGCATGAAATTCTGCCTTTGCTGACTTGCTAAATAACCACGGGTCATATTGTGAAAGCAGATGTTTCATGAAATGACAGCTTTTCCAGGCATTTTACAAGATGACTGACCCTGTGGGCCTTCTACATCCTGTTTCATTCGCTCCTCCTGTAATATACTTAAAAGTTTCAGGTACTTCTTCAAATGACTGCCTTTTACTGTTATGGGCACTGCACGCAACCCGGCCCAACAAGCGATTTATCATATATATGGTGAAAAATGAAACTGCCTGTGGGGAAGGCCCTCCACGTCCATTTACCCACAACATTCAGTGGCTGATGAGAAGAGCCATTGGGGAAAGCCCGTGCCACCAGCTGAGGCTCTCTCTAACCCCAGGACAGCAGACATCAGCGTGGGTTCAAGGTACGAAACTCAGGAGGCCTCACTGAGAGCAACAGTGCGGGTAACCCAGCTTTCTGTGAAGTCAAGCTGAGGATTGAGAAATTCTCATTACTGCTATTTGCAGTCACATTTTTCAGAGCGTGACTCATTCAGGGTCACACGGTAAATACAGGAAAGACCTAGAAATAGGTCGAGGTGCCCTGACCCTCAGGGCCAGGTGCTAACTACTCAACCATGCCTGTCAGATTGGGCAAGGAAAGTGCAAAGCTCTGGAGTTACGACAAGGTTTCACAACCTTCCAGCTCAGAGCTTGGAAAATGAAAGTGACATTAAGGATGATNCACTAGCAACAAGATTACCTGATGACAAAGTAGAAAGGTACTAAAAAATAATCTACGCAGGTGGCTCTAAAAAATTATGAGACAGAAAAAGGAAAGAGGAAACGTAATTGAAAGAAGAGCCTCTCTCACACTAATGTCATTCTTGACATTTGAGCAAGTAATTTTAAAGATGGCTAAAATAATATTTACATAAAGGGTTTAATCACTGGGTTTTGAAGACAACTCCGTTAGATCATCTCCAGGGAACAGAAGAATGATGGGCTAATTAGCTGTGTTTGCCAAAAATCGCTTTGCTTCTTTTTGTTATTATTTGCTACACACTTCTCGCCTGGATTGGGACCTCTCTGTGCAAGATGCTCCGCAGACAGACCGAGCAATAGCTCTGGCCTCCAGATGTTTACTCCTAGTGACTGTTTGCACTGTGGTGGTTCTCTGAGGCTGCAGCCAAGCACAGTAAAATCCCATCGCGAAGGTGAGCTCACCCTCAACGAATGCCAGCTCCGCTCTGCTTGAGAGCTCTCTGTTCACTGGTCTTACCCAGCAAACACAGGTTGTGCTTTACCCAACACCCGTTTGCTGAGTTAATTAGAAAAAAAAAACAAAACAGAGAGCTGACCCAAAACTGCACTGCAAATCAAACCTTGGTTCAAGGCTCAGACAGGTCTTCTTATTATTTCTTGTTTTCACACATTGGCTGGTTTCCCGCTTCTGCTCAGAAATGAAAATCGACACACAACAAGGCTAGTTTAGAAGGATGGGATTTGTGGGTCAGACGGATGGCTCTGAACATAGCCGGTGAAAATATACCAGTGGGCTGGTGAGGGCCATGTCTGCTCACTCCAAACTCCCTGCACCCAACAGTGTCCCGTGACCCAGGAAATGAGCAGCTCTGCCTCAAAGCGAGTCCTTGGACGATGTCACTGATTTCACAGGTTTCAGGGAAAGGGGTGGAAGGGAAGGAGGAAAGGGAGGGAAGTGCGAAAGTGAGGGCAGTGTTGGGTGGGATCAGGGAAGGACAAATAGAGATCTCCTGTACGCTAGGCGAGTCTCACAGTTCTCCAAATAAATGGAAGGCATTCCCATTCATTTACAAGTGATCATTTCACCTTCACCATCAAACCTCATTTCAGGTTCTAATCTTCCCAAAGCCAGTTGCCTGCAAACCTGCAACACACCACATGATTTATTCTGGATAACCTGCCTTTGCAATATTCTCTATGCCTCCTTTGGCACTATGGAAATCCATAAATGACATGGATAAAGCAGTAGTGAGCTTGATGCTCACTCTAAAGACTGCATAGCGAGAAACGGCCAAGTATAACCTTATTTTCAATACAGCCTAGTTCTCAAATCCACTAGGGAGGAGCTGCCAGATATTTTCATGGTAAAGAAACATCACTAGCCTGAAGCCAAGTGTTGATTTAAGGCTGTGTCTCTGTGGAGAGGTTATAAAGCTAAAGATGTGATTCTGGGGGAGCAAACGAATGGGTGATTTAGAACAAAGACTGTGTTTAAAGTACTAATTGCAAATGAACCAATACTTCTTGCACTAACACTAGTAGAAAAACTTAAAGGATTCACAAAGAATATCATGAATAAAAGTGCTGGGGTAGCTTTCTGCCTCTTCACAGTCCAAGATGATAATTAAAAAGCATTCAGGTAGTTGTGAAAATGTCCATAAGTTTCACAAGACCATCTTAATTTTGACCTAACACTTATTTCTCCAAAGATCTTTCCTAGACACCTGTTACTCATTAACTTTTTTTCTTGATCCTTCAACTCCAGCTTTAAGGCTTTGATTCATGGAGCAGAAACAACGCTATGTGATCTCACCAGCCACCCACCCTCCAAACTGCAGAAATTAACTATAATTAAACAACCCTTTGGGTGCAAATCATCTCAACTGCTGAGAAAATATTTACCAGGAACACAGTTGCAAAACCTGGGACCAGTTTATGAACAAATGAGTGTGTCTCACTGTAAGACCTTTGGGGGAAAAAAGATCTTATAGCGTGGAATAGAAAGCAACAACTTTTTATGGCTTTGAGACCTTTTCTGAATACCTATCATGGAGGTATGAGCTGCAACCAGATTATTGTGGGACACCCAGCTCATGGAAATCACTGTAGCTCCTTCAAATTCCATGCAGCTAAATGGATTTACGCCAAGTGGATACTGAGCACAGGCTTTTCAAATAAATCTCGTAGGACTTCGCTGCTCTCAAGCATGCTGAATTTCAGTGATGCTTTTCACAACAGGAAAAAGATCCTAGTAAGTATTAAACTGAACTAACACTCTCACGTACAATGTGTATATCAAAGGGTCCAGAGCAGTGCATCACATACACTAGCTTTGTTGCAATCACTAACAATGGCTGCAGAATTGGACTCCAAACACAAACAAGACATTTGAAGACTGGAGATGATCCAACATACTCTTAAAGTACGTTTCTTCCACCAAGGTACAACCTTTTCTCCTTCACTCAGTGGATGCATTTTCTGCTGGAAGAGGACAGGCTAGGGAAGAGCGGAGTGCTGACAGCCGATTTGAACACTTGGGATTAAGGGGAAAACCAGCAGCTCCTAAACCAGGAAATTCCAAGTTGTTTTTTCCTAAAACCTCGAGAGCATAAAAATGCCCAGTACCCGCTGGGATGGTCTGGCATATTTATGTCCAGGTCCTGTTGGCTCCCCTAAAAGCCCTAGTCTTTATCAGATAATGGATTTTTGAATCCTAATTCACAAAGCCTCTCCAAGTCCAGCCATGCTTGAGCATTGGCTCGCTCGGGCCAAGAGGCAGTGTCTTTCTCTCATACACATCCCAGACACTTTTCACCTTTCCACCATCCACACCACACTACATAGAGCTTTCCCAGGGAATTGTGCACTCAAGGAAGGGGAAACTAAGCAAACAAAAAAACCCCTTTGATCATTCTATTAGGGCACAACCTACAGTACTTCCTTATGCCGAAATCAGGACAGGAAATACAGACGTGACTTCTGGGAGTCCTCTCCCTACGTTATCGTTTGAAAGGACAGGAACTTTGCGTCGTAGCCAGCTAGAGATGCACGCGGCTTGCTAAGCTCTTTCCTGCAAAATATAAACAAACCAGCAGCCAAGAAGATTCTCTCTCTGGGTTGTTTATATGCTTTTTCTTTGACCTGGTCACCTCTTTCCTGCACAATTGCTCCCTGTGGGAATGTATTCCCAAGTGCTCCTCTCCCACTTTCTTTATGCATGATTCTCCTGCCTGAAAAAGCCAAGACCTCTTGCTTCCCTCTGATGTTGCTCTCAAAAAAAAAAAAAAGAGAGAAACACCCGCGTCTGACACTCTCATCTCTTTAGTTCACAGCACAAATGTAACGCACCTCAAGTGCCCTTCAGATGC
Organism: Ibidorhyncha struthersii; assembly: GCA_013398815.1. NCBI lineage: Eukaryota > Metazoa > Chordata > Aves > Charadriiformes > Charadriidae > Ibidorhyncha > Ibidorhyncha struthersii. The sequence continues at coordinate 110,101 of VZSZ01000260.1, forward strand.
TGTATGTACCTCCAGGATACCCTTTGAGCTGATGTTTCTGGCTACAGCCCCCTCACAGGTGTTAGGAGTGAGGGCTGTGCATGGGTTGGTGTTCCTGCTCTGCCTGCTCCCCTCTCCCCTTTGTGTCCCACAAGACAACAACAAGTTTTTAACACGACAACCACAGGCAACAGTGAGGGAACAGACTGAGGCTGTGCCTCTCCCCAGTCCTGGTTTCGGCAAACCCCACCAAACCGCACACACAAGTGATGGCTGATGCATTAGGTGCCAGGTGCAATCAAATGGTGGGTGTTTGGGAGTCATCTTAGCACTGATAAGCAGAAGCCAAAGCCTGGGCAGATTCGATTACAAATGGAAGCAAAAGCTTTGAAAGTTTACAAAAAGGTAAAAAAGAGCCCATAGTTTGCTTACTGCGATGACAGGCGAGTGCAGGGGAAGGAGGGGTTTTGTTTAGCTGTCGGTTCCTGGGATGGGTCTGAAGTAGGTCTGCACTGACCAGCCCCTCTGTGCCCGGTGGGTGCATACCAATACCAGCTGGGTTAGGAGGACAGTTTCATCCCAATCTATTTTGCAAAGCACTCTTCTGTCTTAATTCCTCATGCTCCCACCAATCCCAGCCTAGAGGTAGCACAGCTGCAACAATGGGGCTGTCAGTGGGCCAAGTGCCTAATTACCTTGGTGGGACCAAAGCAGACAGACAAAGGAAAAGAAACTCCATGAAGGCAGAGATGTTGCACATGCAACGAGGAAACACTGCCTTCCCAGCAGGAAATGCAAGGTTCGGTCTCCAGTTGCCCCTGTAGAGAGGGACGCGGCCCCATGGAGAAGCCCCACGGCAATGTGGGGACAGCCCTGGTGACAGACAGAAAGCGGCACAGGTTTCTGTGGTACCAGACCAGATGCAGTATGGAGAGGGCTCGTGGCTCTGCAGCCCAGGGTGCTTCCCCTCCTGCTTGTCCTGCTCCCGTGCTCTGGACCATCAGTGCCACCAGAAAGAACAGGTCCCCAGAAGGGATGTCCCTTTTGCAATCCCTGAGCTCTCAGAAACGGGAGACAATGCCGAGGCCAGCCCTGTCCTCTGGCTTGCAGCCTGGGTGACCAAGCAGGTCTTTGCAGATCCAGACCCTGGCTTTCAAATCCACTAATGGTTAGGCAAGCCCACACCAAGGGGTTGGAAACTTCCCTCTCCAAGAGGCTGTTTGACCCCACCGTCGCTGTGATGGCAGGAGAAGGGTCCAAGCTGCCCATCGGTCTAGGCTGCCCTATTAAATCCCCTACAACGCACAGGCAAGGACAAAGCCAATGGACTATTTTATTTCACAAGTAATTAACTGGGCAGCTTCCCCTGAGCCTCTTCTATTGCTTCCTGGGCACATCCCTGAAATTAACCTCAGAGCTAATGAAGCCAATTATGAATGGCAGACATGGTCTCCCTCTAATTATTTTCCCTGGAAAGGTCACCCAAAGCAGCACATTGTGAAACTCAGCTAATTGCATTGTCTGCTCACAGCACGGAGCCGGCTCCTCTGGGGCTCCGCTGGGCTCAGGGGGAGGCTCATGTGCCACCATCCAACAATTGGAGCCTCCAGCTAGCGAAAAAAGAGGCTGTGAGAGACGGACCCACTGCCAAAGTCTCCTTGCCACCAACATCGCTCATAGATAGAGGCTCCGACTGCTGGCTTATCCCCCTCCTTTCAGATGTGGCCAGCCAGCCCAGCAGTCAAGGCAGAAGACTAGATGAACGTGCCAAGCTATCTGGGTGTCAGAAGAAAGAGGCTGGATGCTCCTCTTTGGAAATTGTTTTGTTTTCATATGGCTTTTTTTTTTTTTGAGAAAAGAAAGGGACGAAGACTTTTGCTTGGAAAAATCCAAGCTCACGGCCTAGCTCTGGGACACGGAGAGGGATGCGGTTGGTAGTATCAGCTACAGAAGAGCTCAGTGAGGGTGCTGCCCTATTTCTAAATTAACAGTGGGGCTGGGGGCGGGGGGCGGAGGTGGTGGAAATCCTGGTATTTTTGAAAATTCGCTAGGAAATACATGGTCAGACCAAACCAAAGGAGCGGTCCAGAGCAGGACAAGAACAGCACATTTTGCACTGTTTCTGTTTGGACAAAACATTTCTGATAACAACAACCAGCGATGTTCCTGAAGAGTTCATGCATGTACAGTCTCCACGCTGCAGATTTTATAATGGACCTGCCCTGTTTCATCTCCATGATTCCCAAAGCCTCCCTTAGAAGCTCTAGCACCATCATGTGCTCTCACCAGCCCACAGAGCAGCTCAGAGAAAGAGAAAGGACATCACCATCTCATATTTTCATACAATAAAAGTGTAGTGCAACGTATCATGCCCTGTCTTCACCACCTGCATCCAACAGAAAATATAACTTCAGTGCAAGACTCCGATGTCTTTGATCCTATGGATCAGAGCTCACCACACCACACCTTTCCCTATAAGGGAAGGTTTAGGAAGAAAGCAAAAATTCCTGAAGCAGCACTTCTCAAATCCTGTCTTTGTCATTTGGGATTACAGAGGACAAGTTACTTATGCCTAAAAATGGACATCATTTGAGAATTTGAGCAGAAAGTAGTAATGTGACTGCTTGTCACATAACCAAGCTGAATCTCAAGATTTGCTACCCCATTTCCCAAAGTACAGTGGGGTCTTGGGTATTTCTGATGGGCTTTCCTGAACGCATCAGCACCGCCATAATCAGGTTGCTGTGAGACTCTGGTTTGTTTTTTAAATACACAAACAATACTTATCTGGTGAGCAAAGAAGTTGCAGTGTCCACCCCTCCGGCAGGAAGATCCAGGATGGATATCCAGCTGCTACCCTGGGCACTGAAGTTTGCTTTTATCAGAGCTTGCTTTGGAGAGAGAACATGTTAAACCAAAGGTAGTTAACAAAAAATAGGTGATCCATCAAAAGCAAGCTCTAGATGCTGCGTTTTTGTCATCAGCAGCAAGATGATGGAAGCAGCTGGGTGTTAAACCAGCTGTGTGGACTCCATCCCTCTCCTCTCCCCACCGTGGCTCGGGGCACAGTGTGCCTGTGCCCCAATGCGACACAGCCCGTAATCACATTCACATGTCGGGTCACACCAGGCGGGAGATTATGTGTGTGACCACATTAAAGAAGGGAATTTTTTCCTTTGAGATTTCTTTGTTGACTTTAATAAAGGCTCCCTCTGGGCTGCCATTCTTCAAAGGAAAAGGGGAGAGCAACCATCTTCACACATCCTAATTAACAACTTTTAATAATTGTTCTTGCATGCTGCTTTGGTTCTGCATCTTTCACACAGCTCAAAGGAAGTAAGACATTTCTGAAAGGGCTTAGAGAACGTCAGTATCCTCCAGCCTCAATAAACCTCAGAAAGCCACGGTGCAGAGGTGGATATGCCAAAAGACTCACATGTAATCCCGTACGGACACAGCACTGACAGAGGCACACATGGGGGTGTGGGTAACCAGATACCATCATCAGCAGAGTTTGTTTCTTAGGTTGGAGGATAATATTGCTTTGGTGGCCTGTCCTCTGTCCTGTAAGAGGACAGAGCGGAGCAGCTGTTCTGCTCTGAAGCTTATGTCGCTCTGTTTAAAGAACCCTTTGGGAGGTTAGCAAGGGAGCACAGCAATCAATGTGCTAGCAACACATGTCCCCATCACCTCTGAGGTGCCTGGCATTGTAGAAGCAGAATCTCAGCACCTCCATGAAACCAGGATCCTGTATCCTACAGCGCAGTCCAGGAGGGACCAGGGAATGCCAGGACCTCATGGGAAGCCAGTGGAAAATAGGTCGGTTGTACACTTCGTACTTTCAAATGACACTTGGAGGTCCACCTTTCAGTAAGAATTAGAATTTCTCCTGTGTGGCCACTGAAAAAAAAAATATTTTTTCCATCTGCAGTTATAAAATCAGTGCAACTCTCTGGCACTGAAGCCCTGTCTTTGGCGCTCCTGATGAAGACCTGTCGTCAGTGCAGAATGCAGCCCCCCGTACATGCCACCTGCACACCAGAGCGCCCGCCAGCTCGCACCACTTCTTGCTTCAGCGCAAGATACAAACTTAATGCACTGAACAAGCATACTAGGTCCTACTGATTGTAATATCTATTTCTCCTACTCATACAAGTCTGGGGTCTTGCACATGACACAGGCACTGCAGGCTTCCCCTGAATTACCTGTTCACACTCCAGATAACTTTTAAGGAATGGGTTCTGAACACAGAGAGAGATGACTTTTGGAAACCCATGAGGGATTTTTAAGTTACTTGCCAAACCTTATGACTCTCCACTCCCATGCAGGACTATGGTGTTCACGCAGACACACATCATCACACCAATACCTTCATCCTCGTAGCAATACAATACCCTCATCCTTGTAACAATACCCTCTCAAGAATATGACTGGTCAGGAACTCCCACATCCATTTTCTGTAAGGGCAAAGCCAAGTGCATGAGCTTCCTGTACAACATGAATGGGATTTCCCAGGCAGTTTGTCACTGTGCTTTGTCTGTAAGTCATGTTCTGATACCTGAATGACAAAACTGTGCCTCTTCCCCCTTGAAAACAATCGTGAAAAATTCTTGAGGTAAATGGAGATATCTCAGCCCTTTCAGTGTGCTCAGCTGGAAGAACAAGGGCTCTGTAGTGCATCAAGAGTCACACCTGTCTTTCCTGCCCTTGCCTGCAATGGTCAACTTGCATGTTTCCTATCACCACTCAGTGGTGGGAAGGTGGCACTGGCATTTCACTTGGCAAGACAGCCTGTGCAGGACAGCTTGGAGCCCGTTCTGAGGGGACTTCTTTAAAACCCTACTATATGCCGCCAGTCTTTGTTTGCCTGGAAACACTATGATGAGTATTTGAGCTACAGCCAAGAACACAAGACGTCCCAATGCCATTCACAAAATATTTAGGCAGAAAAGGAGTGCAGTCAATTTAAATTTATAAGGGCAGCTTAGGCACTATTTCTGTTTTGCCTATAAAGAAGGTAAGTAAAAGAGTCCTCAAGCTGATGCTGTGAGCAGAAACAGGAGGATCGGCAAAGTTTTCTGAGGGTCCAGACCTGAGTAGCAAGGGATGGGATGGGATGGGATGGGATGGGATGGGATGGGATGGGATGGGGAAGATGCAGAGAACCTGCCATGAATGCACTGGGTTTAAGCTCATGCCCATTATGGCCTTGGGTAAACTAATGCTACATTTGTTAACCAGTATGAAATGCAGGAGTCATAGGAGCCACATGTTTTCCATCCATTCCATGTGCTCCATCAGCTTGATGGAGTTAGATGATGCAGACAGACAGTCTGAGATCTGGGTTAAATAAGTTGAATTGCTTTATTTTTCTCTTGGCATTGCAGTGTGCACAAGAAATTCTCACAGGGTGGAACATCTGGAGCGCATTATTCATTAAGAGTGAAAGATGCTGTTGTGTTTGTGGAGGAACCAAGCATGCTTCTTGCGAGCATCTGACACAAACCAGAGTGACAATTAACGGCATGGCAGCTTTCTTTAAAGGATATTAGTTCTGCCTCATGTTAAATAAAACCTTCGTCAGCTTAGCTGACAGCACAGGTTTCCGAGAAGGCATTTTTCTAGCCCAGTAAGAGACATGAAAGAGAGATTTGAAGTAGCACACTAGCATTTGTATGCGCAGCAATGGGAATTCCTGAGTACAGTAGCGAGATGTAACTCTTGTCAGATTGAGAGCACGGTAGGAACTAATGCTATGACTTCTTTCTACACATAGATAATATTTTTTCACCCAGCAGCTTGCTCATAGAACTAATTCAGAAATACAGTGTAGGTCAGCCAGAAATCTGTGGATTTGAGTCAAAATCTGATGAGCTGAAGCAGCAAACAAAAGGCTTTTCTATTCTCTAGTGGCCAGTGGCTCAGGCTCTTGCACAGAATGTGGGAGTCCTGGACTGGGTCCCGTCTTTCCTTGTGGGACCTTTAGCTCCGCTCTCCTGGCTCCTGTATCCTACCCCAGTTTTTCAGATACTTTTTGCTCTAGCTAAGACACCACATACTCCAGCAACCAACATGACACTGGTCTGTATCCTACGTGCAGGACATTTCTTTCCTGTAAGAACTCACCATGGAAACCTAGGTGAAAAGGTGGACACAGAACTGGAAAGATAACAAAGATGACTTCCCTGGAGGACAGATGGCAACAACATGAGTCCCGATAGGCTGCACGGGAATGGGGAAACTTGAGGGATGACCCAGGGGATGCATAAAATAGAGATGAGACCAAAAAATGACTGAGGCATGACAGCCAGGCAATGATCCTCCTCACGATGATGTCATCACACAACCAGCCACACCAGGTCCCTTGGAAGAAGAGAAGGGAAGACAGGGAGCAAGGTCAGTGGGGGAAAAGGACTTATGAAGACAAAGCAAAAATCCTCCTTCTGCTCTTGGCTGATGATACCAGTGTGTCTCACACCTCCCAGATGGAAATCCTGGCAAACTACAGGTTTCTGTTAAAGCTTATATGTGCAGGTGTATCTTGGCGTACATTTGCCACTTTATACCAATGTCAAAACGACCATGTCAGCGATATCTTTTAACTCTTCAGCAAACTACCTTTGTTTTCCTTTCCTGAGTATGATAAATCCAAGTAATTTGCTCTTGCCCACTCTTCCAGAAATGAGAAAATAGCTTCTAGTAAGACACAGAACAATCTTGTGTCAAAAAGACTACTCCTTTTACCATGCTAACAGAAGAGTTACTTCAACTTCAGACAGAATGAACAAATAAATATGAGTTTTCAGACCATAATGGCAGAGAAGTGCTTCCACTCTATGTGTACATCAATTATTTCCTTCTATTTAAATCCATGACTAATTACCCTTGGAAGCAAAATAGCTAACATGCAGTTGAGTACAGCCATCCCTTTTAATGTAATCAAGAACCCATCTAGCTTGAAAATCACAGCAATTATCAATGAAGTGGAGGGTTATAGGGACCTAAGTCCTGCGGCAGAAAGTGCAGTGTGCTGTGGGAAGGCGAATTCCAGAGAGAAGGAAGAGGAATGTCCAGACTATGAACAAAAATACAATTGATTGATAAAATTTTGGAGGCACTCATGAGTACTCAGGAAGATGCAGAGATTAACGTTTGCCCCAGCCTACAAAGTCCTCTATTCGATTTTCAGTAACAAATATTTGGAGTGAAAATGTTTTTTTGCGGAAACAAAGAAGAATTTTCCTTCAGAAGGTAAATGAGGTATAAAACTCAAAGCCACCATCATTTAAAATGCCTTGGGATTACTTTTTCCTGTGCCGACATCTTCTGAATCTATTCTTCCTGCTTCTCAACACAACCTGGCTCATCACAAGATCTCTAAGCTGAACCCTGGAGTTCAAATGGATTCGTATGTGGAGCTTTGTACACCCATACGCACGGAGAAAGGCACATTGAGGATACCACACACACACTGTACCACCTTTCTCAAGGGTTTCCCTGCTCTAAAACAATTAGAGCTGTCACACCACCTCACAACATTTCTTTGCCTGCTCTTGAATCCAGCTGCCGAGCCATGTGCCCCGCAAAACACAGAGGAGCAGCCAAAGTATTGCTTCAGGCAATATTTCAAGATACTTGGCCATGGGTACTAATATGCAAACACAATTATACTTTTTGCCTTGTTACGATCGCGCAGACCTATCCCAATTTTGGCCTCCCTCCTTTCACTGGTTTGGAACAGGCTGGCTTTCAGAGAGAGGAGTTTGGACAGAAGGAGAGGGCCAGAAAGGTTTTCACTGCCCAGTCCCACACCTTCTCCCCCTCCAGAGACCAACAGTCAAAGTGTCACGAGAATCATAATGATGTTCATAAGGTGGCATGGCAGGCAATTTCTTTTTTAACACCCATATGTTGGGAATACACCATATATGTTTAACAGGAAACATACAGCTAAAACAAAGTGATATGTGGAAAAGAAGGTCCTTTACCTCATCAAGTCCCTGCAAGAGCTGAGGAGCATTAGTGGTTTCTATTATCAATATTTTGCATTAGTCCTTTTGGAGGAGGCTCAATGTAATGGATATTATCTATGCGGCTAAAAAAATAGAGATGTCCATGAGTGTTCTTAATGCCTCTTTACACTATGCATCTCAACACAAGACTTCTGAGGCAGAGAAAAAGACACAACACTAAGAAGCATGTGTATTTGTGTGTATATATATAAAATATATATTCTCATTTCCAAAGACAGAGTCAGATCACCAGTGGATTCTTATATTTAACAAACACTGCAAGAAGCCAAAAAAGAAGAGGTATTTGGTTAAGATAACCAATTAGGTTTTGCCATGGGTACTACGAAAACCTTAGATGCTATTGGCTACTGAGACTTTTCTCCTGAACGAGAAATCTTTGTTGCCCATCAGAGAGAGTAGCAGCTCTGCAGGCTCGCATGCTGTTCCACAAAGATGGGACCTTAGATGCTATTGGCTACTGAGACTTTTCTCCTGAACGAGAAATCTTTGTTGCCCATCAGAGAGAGTAGCAGCTCTGCAGGCTCGCATGCTGTTCCACAAAGATGGGAAGGCAGCATGACAAGGAAGACAACCGCCTTGCCTTCAGCAGTTCTCTGTGCTTTCTCATCCCCGACTAGCTGTTGGCCAAAATCGATGTGAGACACAGAGAGGAATGGTATGCTATATGTGGTATTTGGCTTTTAACAATATGGCAAATCACGACCAGAGTGCATCTTCTAAAAAATTCTCGTTTCTTAGATAAAAATTTCAGTTTACAATCAGAACTAATTTTCCACAACTGTACATAAGCTGTGACTTATCCATGTTTGAAAGAGAATTGTAGGATTGTTTTCTGACCAAATACCCCATTAGAATGGTATATTGCCTTGTTTGCAAATCTTCCTACAAACAAAGCAAGTTCAGGGCAAAAGCTTTGATATCTGAGTATATAGGAAAATTCAAAGATTAATCCCAACTCCACTATTGTCACCATGAAGCAGTTACACACCTCATCTCATACCTTTCCAGTTGAGTTATTTAGCAGGATACAGAAGACCTTTTGCTCTTCATAAATAAAATAGCTAAGAGACATGAGTTAGTACAGTTGGGTTTCTGAGTTTGGACTCAAGCCCTTAAATAAGTGAAGGATAGTTCTAAGATGCAGGAAACCTTTGGCCCTCCCAAGTAAGATGCAGCGTATTTTGCTGGCCAGTTTGTACATGTTTCAACAGCCTTCTGCCATGGTTTTGCACCTCTGGAACTTGAGGTTTAAAGAAATCCAGGGTGCCACAGGGAAAACTAAAGCTGATGCAGAAGCAGCAAAGCCTGTTCATCTCCAGAAATCACTCCTGAGATTGTCTGTGAGCAGATGCAAAGATATCTTTGGAAACACTAAGTAGGGAGGTGAGGATGCTGGGAAGTGGGTGAAAAGGTGGTTTTATGTTCATTCCTTCATGCACACACATGGGATTCCTCTCGTGCAAGTCCCAACTGGGCAGGCACATATCTCAGGCAGAAGTGGATGCTCCCAACCCCTCTTGGATTCGCCAGGCTGTCTGTCGGGCAGGGCACTTTGCAGGTGTATCATAGGCTGGCAGAGCAGCCCATCTGAAATGAAGGGCAGGGAAGCAGCTCAGGAGATCATCTGCTCCAACTCTACACATGTAGAAGGCAGGACTGGGTGCCAAAATTCCCCCTGAATCGGCAAAAGCCACTGGGTTCAGTAGCTTTGCTAAACCAGTGTCACTGCGCCCACCATCCATCCACACTCCCCAGCTGGGCTGCGATGCACCAACACTGGCTCTGAGGGGACTCCCAGGGTGTCCAGCTCTGCTGGATCTCCACCTTGGTGAATTAAAACTCAAAGGAAAGATGAGCTTGGCTTTTGTTTTCTAAATAGAAGTCTGAGTAATTTTGCTATGCTCTAATCACAGGAGTGAAGTTCATTTTTGTCCCATGGCCATGGCTCATTTCTCTCCTGCAGATGACGAGAATGCCCCTTGGAGGTTCGAAGGGAGTGAGCTGCTCTTGCCACAAGCCTGGTTGAACGCAGGTGGCAAACAAATGTACAGGCGAGAAAAAAGAAGTGCAGAGACAAGGAGAGAGCAAGGGGGGGAGGAAAAAGGAGCAGAAACCAGCAACAAGGCAGACTATGGCGGCGGGTGAACAGATTGAGGAAGAAAGAAAAGGAACAGGATAAATAGTGGGTTGTGGCAGCTGCGTGATGACAGGCACTGGGATGAACGGACAGATACAAGACCCAGCAACAGTTGTGAACTAAAAGTTTACAAAGGCTCATTTCTTTCCTGCACTCCCACTTTACAGGACTTGAACTCAGGAAGAGAGAAAACCACAGACTCTGTGTCTGCTCAGCCTGACCGGGACATCCTTTAAGAACCAGCCAAAAACGAAAAGTGCTCCGATGTGTGACTGAGGGCCACTAAGAGCTCATGCAAGAGAGCAAATCCCAGGGGACCTACCCATTTTCCCAGAGCTGGCTGGCTCAGAAAGAGGCTCCCTGGCCTCTGGGATGTTGGCCACAGGCACTGAAGAGCTTGCGCAGAATTAGCCCGTGAATTGGGCATTAGCTCCGTCAACTGGACAAGCTCTCTCTTGTGGCTGGAGAGCCAAACAGCGTTTGTTTTACTCAATTCAGGGTTGTAGGAGATCCCTCCTGGAGTAAATTAGACACCTTCTTTTCCTCTTCTTTTTCTTCTTCTA
>VZSZ01000260.1:120818-192609 GCA_013398815.1 Ibidorhyncha struthersii
AAAAAAAAAGCCAATGCAAAAGCTCTGGTGTTCCATACAAAAGCCAAAGCAAGGACATGAGCAGTGCCTTAGGCCCCAGAGGTGACTTTTGAGCCATTTCACTGCAGCAGAGGAACTGATAAGAGAGAGAAGTATCTCACAGCCAGCAGGATTTATACCTGCACAAGCAACACCCAGCAGATTTCCATGCCATCACCAAAACTGCTCCAAGCAGTACATGCCTGTTCACAGGGAACATAGACCTGAAATGCTGGATTTGCTCCTTTTCTTCATTAGTGCTTATTTTGACTTTCTCTCCCAAGTAAATGGGCAAGTTTCACTACTGGCAGCCTAAGACACAATTTATTGCCAAGACGAAAAACTAATGTTCCCTTGCTATAGGCTTTATATTCAAAGCAGAAGGACGAACACGGTTCAAGACTGCTAATGCAGCTGGCTGCTATAAAAAAAAAAGTCTCCTCTAAGCTGGCTTTGATGCCAAACAAAAGAAACAGCTAAAGGTTTTTCCCTAAATAACATACCCTTTCACGAAACAGAAATTCCTCAGTGGGAAAAGATGCAAGTAATCCTGTCATGAGCAACTTTCTGAAAAGCTATCTTTAGCTTTTTCTTTCATATAAACTACAAATCTATTTCCACGATGCTGTCCCATGGGGGCAGGGAGCACAGAAGCCATGAAGGTACAGTTCCCACAGGTGGAACTACCTTCCTAAGCAGCTCATCATTACACAGAGAGGTGAAACACAAAGCAAGTAGATGTTTGCACTGAGCATTTCTTTATGCCTGGGTCTGCCTGGATGAACGGGTTCAAGTTAAGCCAGGAGAGGTTTAGGTTGGATATTAGGAAAAATTTGTTCACTGAAAGGGTTATCCAGCATTGGAATAGGCTGCCCAGGGAGGTGGTGGATTCGCCATCCCTGGAGGTGTTTCAAAAAAGGGTAGACATGGTACTTGGGGATATGGTTTAGAAGTGGTTTTGTCAGGTTAGGTTAATGGTTGGACTCAATGATCTTAAAGGTCCCTTCCAACCTTAACAATTCTATGATTCTATGAAGGGAGATGGTTGCCTTTCCCCTAGGAGCTCTGCTCCCCTCCCATGCTACTGTGCAGCCGCTGTGCTGGGTACCTTTCAGCAACTGGGAATACTGACTTCAAAATTGTTTTCCATCTCTTAAGCCAACATACAGTCTTGTTCTTTTACATTTAATGGATTTAAAACAGTCAGGTTCCCTTCTGGTCCCAAATGCATATGCGTTTCTTAATGTATTCTGCCTAAACTAACCCAGCTCCAATTCCTGAAAATATTTAAGGACACACTTAATTTAAAACATGTGAGCAGTCTCAGTGAGGTCAATGGTATAATGCTTGAATATATCTGCTTTCTAACAGCTCCCAGCCATGCCTCTCCTCCCCTACAGCCCAAGACGAGGGCCAGGAAAACTTAGTAACAGCCAATTTTGCCCCAGAAGAGCTTTGTCCGTGAGGACAAAAGGTAAATGGGAAACAGAGCAGTGAAGCAATTTGCCCAACATCAGAAAGCAAGTCACTAACACAGCTGAGTACCAACAATCCAGGGTCCAATGGCTCCAATATTCAAAGGGAACCATACGTGAGGCTTTCACATCATAGCACGTGGCAAAAGTTTTGGCCGCAGCAGTGTTTTAACCACCCCTCTCCCCAGAATAGTCTTAAGAGGAATTAAGGGCAAGTGAGGCCAGATTAGAGGCCTGAGGTGTGCTACCTACACTGTAGCACTCTTGAAGTCTTACACAGATGAGCCAGGGGCTCCTGATGTAAGAGGAGCCAAGAGGCAAACACCAGTGAAATACCTCAAAGGAACTATGGGGTGTTCCTCTAAGATGACAAGGCCAACAGCCCAGCTGAAGGGCCTCTACACCAATGCACGCAGCATGGGCAACCAACAGGGGGAGCCGGAAGGCACTTTCCCACTAGAAAGCTACCACCTGCTTGCCATTACTGAAACTTGGTGGGATGAATCCCATGACTTGAGTGTGGCTATTGATGCCTACAGGCTGTTGAGAAGGGACAGGCGCGGAAGGAGGCACAGAAGTGTTGCCCTCTACATCAAGAAATGGATAGAGTATGAAGAGGTGTCTCTGAAGAATAGCCACAAACAAGTTGAAAGCTTATGAGTAGGAACTAGAGACCGAGGCAACAAAGGGAACCTTGTGGTTGGTGTCTACTACAGGCTGCTCAATCAAAGGGAGCCTATTGATGAAGCCTTCTTACTCCCGCTACAGGAGGCGTTGCACTCACAGGCCCTCATCCTGCCGGGGGACTTTAAGCACCTCTTCATAGGAGCACCTCTCCTATGAAGAAAGGCTGAGAGAGTTGGGATTGTTCAGCCTGGAGAAGAGAAGGCTCTGGGGACACCTCATTGTGGCCTTTCAATACTTCAAGGGGGCTTATAAGAAAGATAGGGACAAACTTTTTAACAGGGCCTGGTTGCAATAGGACAAGGGGTAATGTCTTTAAACTGAAAGAGGGTAGATTTAGACCAGATATAAGGAAGAAATTTTTTACAATGAGGGTGGTGAAACACTGGCACAGGTTGCCCAGAGAGGTAGTAGATGCCCAATCCCTGGAAACATTCAAGGCCAGGTTAGATGAGGCTCTGAGCAACCTGATCTAGTTGAAGATGTCCCTGATTATTGCAGGGGGGTTAGACTAGATGATCTTTAAAGGTCCCTTCCAACCCAAACTATTCTACCATTCTATTCTATGAGATTATTGTTAACGGCCTCCTCCAAATAAACACAAGCTAAAAATAACACCAGAGGACAGAGATCACATCTCTCCAAGAAGTGGATAAGCCACCCTCGCTGCAGGCACGTAAAAGCAGGCCAGAGAGATGTTTACGCTGGGTGATTTAGCGCATCTGAATTTGTCAAGTTGTTTGATAACTTCATACTCAAGAACATTTCTTTCCTCATTACAGAAACATCCTGACTTCCAGTAAAAAGTGTTGCTGGCACCGGAATTCCCCACATGCTGATTGCTGCACAGCAGAAAGCAGAGGAGTTTATCACACAGAAAGAAAAGCCGTACATAGATGGCAGTTTTCAATGAGTTTCGGGTGGGTCTCCCCTTCCCTTCTTCCACCCCTTAAAATGTGATGACTGTGCCCATGCAATATGGACAAGCTGGATTCTTTCTTTCCCCAGATTCCTGGCTGCAAAGCAAGTATGCAATGCCAGCGCAGCGCTATTCTTCCGCTGCTGGTGCTCTGCAGGGAGATGGGATCCGATTTACCCCAGAAGCTCCGCTGCTGTGTTTCAGCTCTACAGGGACACTCCTTAATCTGCACGAGGAATCCAAAGGACTTGAAACAATAAGAGAAAAGGAAATCATTGTTTTAAGACACGTACTGAAATATCATTGTGTGGATGTACTTAACAGATGGAGAATGCGACAGCCAAATTCAGGCTCCCCTTGGTCTGTTTCTCAGAACTGGGCTGCCCCATCCTTTCTGTGGGTAGAAAAACAGGAGGGGAATGATTTGCAAAAGCTTCCTCACCCGCACAGAGAAGTGCCAGTAGCTGGGGGTCTGGGGCCATTAAAGACCCCACCTGTACCAGGGTGATGCAGCCAAGGATTTCACAGGGCTTGGACAGGAAGGGCACTATCTGCATGGCCATATTTCTACATTATTTAAAGAGTTCTGAAACCTCTGGGGAAAACGGTTGCCTTAAAAAAAGATAGTAAGAGACTGAAAATGGAGATGCTGTATCCATTTATACATTGACCAACAGTGCCTCTTGGCTTCCCACGCCTTGAACGCCCAGGGGTGGGATATTCACAGCATGCAGGGGAAAAAAGCACCCACTGGACACTCAAATTTGGTGAGGGCTGGATGCCTGGGCCCCTCTGGCTGCTGCTGGTAAACCTAACCTAGGTCCCTGTCCTTTTGTACAGGAGACACGGAGGTTTGCACATCCCGTTAGTCCTTCGAGACTTGCCACCCAACACACACTGACAGAAACAAGGTACCAGAGCATCACTTGACCCTTAGCAACGCTGCTGGTGGAGAGTCCAAGAAAGTGTCCTCAGGAGGATTTGATTTGGACCAGAAGTGTGGTTTGGAAAGAGAAGCCCTGATCTTCTCCACTTTCTGCACTTTGGCTCCCACCACACAGAGGGCTCAGGCTGTGAGAATGGGATTCCTCACAGGTACAAATAAAAAGTACGTCCTATCAGCTAACGGGTCCAAGATCTGACCAGAACTAGACAAAGCAAAGCCCAAAACACATACAGCATGGACATCAAGTCTTTAGCATTAATGCTTCACTCTCCACATCCATTTCTGTGGCACCATGCATGAGCAGATACCACCTAAACTGCAATGAGGTTGCTCCACACACCCTCCACTAGACATCTGGGGGTGCCACTGTACAAAACAGGTACTGAACCCACTGTACAAAACAACTCCGCCATCAATGACCGCCACCAGACGGGACTGCGAGTGAGGACAACTGTAAGACTACAGGCCTATTTTTAAGGGCACTGCATTTCACGCTTCAAGGGCAGACATCAGTTCTGCTGGGAGCCCAGCAACTTTGAGGTTAGACGGCGCAACCTCCATCCACTTTGCAGAAGGAAATCCACATGCAGCCCATCACCACTGGAGGAAAGAGCAAGCATGCTCCTGGCACCACGGCATAACTTATCCCACAGACCTCTGCTGGTCCTCGCCAGCCTCCTGGGAAAGGCTGTGGGTGCTGGAGCCCACAGGTCTGCAAAGAGCACAGGCGTACCCCGCGGCCAGCCCCTTTGTGCCGACACGCACATGACCAGTTCACCTGAATTATTGCAATCACAGGTGTCCTTCAGTATCAGAGCCCATCTCACTGCCTCCCTACAAGCTCCAGGGCCAGCAACAGCCCCCCCAGCACATGCCAGGGACCAAATGGGGTGCACGGCTAGCAGGACCCACTGCAGGCTGCAGATATGTGGACCCCCCTCCAAGAGACACTGGACAGCCAGGACCGGCAAAGAGATTTAGGGCAAGAGCTCCCATCAGTCCCGCTGGGAGCTGGGGGCCTAAAATTCTGCTGTGGGGAGCTTTGAAAACATCAGCCTTGGTTAATTTCAGGAGCAGGGCCTGAGATTCCCTCCTCCTCCCTCTCTCCTCCGCTTCAGCAGCACAATGTCGCTCTTTCTCTGTTTCCGAAAGGGGGTCCTGCAGGGCGCTCTGCATCAGAGATCAGGAGCGGTTTTGAAAGGAGGAACCCGCAGTTTGACCCCTGCTCTGTTGAGAGACCTTTTGTGCCTCTGCAAAGCTCTCTGCTCTGCACTGGCCCCACGGCCAGCGGAGGGAAACGCTGCAGGAAGCATGGATTTATTCTGCCGCTGACAATCGGGAGCAGCAGTGTCCTCTGGTGCCTTCATTGTCCAAAGGTGTTTGAGTGTAAAGCTCACACATAATAGCGACTTTGCAGCAATGCCCGTTTCAAAAGCCCTTTGGTGCTCGCCAGCCCTGCCGGGAATGCAAGACCTCAGGTGTCCGGGCTTATCTTCCAACCAAACTCATTCATTTAACAGCCAACTCCGACTACTCCTTGTAGTTAAAAGCAACCCCCAAAACAAAGGCTCAGCGGCCGCGTGCTCCTCGGCCATTCAGCGCTGCCGGTGCGGGAAGCAGGTGCTTCGGGGTCTGCATTCCCACTCCACTCTGAAGAGGCTGGAACAAGATACCGCCTTTTGAAACGTCCGCTAAAAAAAAAGAAAGAAAGAGGCAGCACACCATCTCTTTGCAGGCTGGGGGCAGGCGAAGGGCTCAGCTAATTCGTAGCATGAGCTGGCTGAGTGCTGTAAAAGGCGTTCCCACGGAAATTTCTGCAAATATGGAAATGAATCTAGCTGAGTGTTTTTTACACCTTTTTTTTTTTTTTAATGGGCTTTCTGCGAGCACTAAGGGAGGGCGCACCTTTGACCGCAAATTTCCACGTGCTCGGTTTGCTGGTAAACGGGCGTTTGCAATGGAAACAGCTAGCTCCATCGCCCTGAAATGACAATGGGAAGCACCCGTCCATCAGCATCCCACTCTGTCACCAAGGCACTGATAAGACTGGGAGTGCTTGGCTGGCTCAGGTCAACTATGGCCATTTGGCTTTGAAAATCTTAATCTGAATTTAGAAAAATGTTCTCCAAAGTGCAAACTCTCGTCTGGGGGCTGGGGGTGTGTGTGGGGGGGTGTGGGTGGGAACAAACTTGCAAAAGGAAGTTTTTAATAGGAGCAAAAGATAGTGTTTGTCATGTAAGTAACAAACTGCAGCTTGAAATCATGCAAGCACAGGTCAGGGTGCCAGTGTGACCTCCGTTTTGATAATAATAAATGATATTAAATTGTATTTGTTATGTATTTGATAATAAGTGATAGTAATTGGTATTTGTTATGCAGAGGTATTAAAAGAAAGGCTGATGAGGGGGCACTTGTGCTGACACAGGCCAAAAGGCTCTGCTTTCCCAGGGCTCGGTCTGCTCTTGGGCACTGCACTGAATGCTTGGCCATGGGAGTAGCTGGGGCAGGTGCTCTGAAATTGCACTTGAATGTGATGCTGAGCGGCGTGCTCCGCGATGGCTCTTTAAAAACACATCCTGGACACATGGCAAACACAAGTGGGTTTTCCCAGACCTTTGTTGTTTGGGTTTTTTAAAAAATAAAATCTTTTCCACCAGAAAATTTCAGTTTCCTCTCCCTTTTCTCACTCATCAGCCAAGCAGCAAACATGGGGCTAAAGCACTGGTCCAGCTCAACCTGTTTCTGTGCTGTAGCATCCTCCGAGTGTTTGACAAAGGCTCTTTGTCCTGCTCTTACTACACACGGGATAGCTGGGCAGCACCCATGTCAGTGCTGGATGAGCCCAGCCCAGCCCCACCACCCAGATCAGAGAACAGCAGTGCGTTCAGCTCAAAATCTCTCGGCATCTCTGGCTATTAGCTGTACCTCAGGCTATCAAGCCCGCAAGCCTCACAGCGCAAGGGGGCCCTTCTGAAATGCGTATTCTCTCTTAAAGCAGCTACGTTAAGATAATAGCATCCCCCCACCTCCCTTTTTAATAAAGCTGCCAGTTTTAACGATGCATCACAGTAATTTCTTAAAAGCTACAGGCCATCAGCGCTGCCTAAGTGCTCTTTACTCAGAGTGCGGCACCGGGGGACTGCGAAGAACTCACTCGCAGGCTAAAAATATTCCCACCTCATTATATACTCTGGTGGATTACTCAATGATTACACTTATTAGATCCAAAGGTAATTACCGTTTTACCAGTCAGGTGTCCCTTTTGTTAATACACGAAGTCAAACACCCCACCATTACCTATCGGTAATGCCCCCCACGCCAGCAGGTCCTCTACACTCATGCCACCACACAAGGAGGGTGCTCGTGCCCCCAGTAGTCACTTCTAAATACCGCCTCCTCCTCCTGCAGGGCTAAGGCTTGCGTATCCAAGCCACGGTCAGGCTCAGACAAAACCAAAGTGACTGTCAGGAGATGGAGGCTCCTCTCCCGTGCCCAAGCCTTCTGGCTCCAAAGCAGGAACATTTGCCAGAGATGCACGCTGCCTGCAGTGAGCGTTTCATACCGTGGGTGATGCCTTCAGCATGACACAGGTACAGCACAGTGGCAGCTCTGTATGTGTGTGACAACCACCGTCCACACTGGAGTGAAAGGGAGCCACCGTGCACCCATCCTCACCGTGAGGTCCCATCAGGACCAGGACCTGGGAACCACGTCACCAAAACTTCCCCAACAAGCCTGAACACCTTTAGGAGCTACTTGCAGCAGCAAGCTGATGACTTGCAGTTGGATTTAGGCTGTGAATAAGTGTTTCTTTTACAGACAGCGGCCAGATGAAGCCATTCCCACCTTCTACATGTCTACTGCCACGGCTATGCTGGAGCTGCCCCATTGGCTACCAGCCAAACCAGCCTACGGGGAAGGAAACAGCCACGCTTGGGGGCTTGACAACCCCTCTGCCGGGAAAGTTGTATAAATCACTCCCGGTGGGCGGCAGTGATATTTCTATTCAGCCCAGCCAGATCAGGAGCAGGACATCTGTGCACAGCCGTAAGTGCCTTGGACCATTTTTACCCCAGGGGCCACCAGCTCAGAGCTTCTTCCACCCTCCCATGCAGAGCCATCAGTTCGGCGCCTGCTTTTACTTTGTCCTCGTCGTGCCGTTGGAGGGGATGGGTTTGTAAGAGCAGATAGAGGGAAAAGGCTGCCACGCTGCTGGCGGAAAATATGCAGGAATGAGAGGTCAGCAGTACAGTCCCCTCGAAATCCCGAAGACGTGTTAAAGGCTTTATTGTTTGGCATCTAATACTGGGGACTGCTTTGTCTCTTCCCTCTGCATTTAAAGCTACACTCAATTTTGGGTTTTTGTCCAAGTCTGATCACTTACCAAAAGGCATTTCTATTCTCTCCACAGTCGTTTCCAGGAAGAGTAATTAATTTATGTTAATTTGGAGAGAAAAGGCATAGCGATGAACTTTTCAACTAATCCAGAGATAAATGGTAACATATTAAAAACTTACTGGTGATAAAACGATAAGACACATAAGTTATGATCTTTCCACCATAAAGTACTGCTTATTGAAGGAAGCATATTATTTTTAGTAGCTTCAACCCTTTTCAAATAATCCAACTTAAAACAATTGTCCATATTTTAAGCCGAGCCAAAATGTGTTAGGCTTGTTCCTTCCAAGCCAGACCTTCTTCTGTTCAGCGTTACTGGCAAACCAGAAGCAAGGAATTCCCTTGAACAACCCCAGACTGGCTGTGCCATGGCTATGCAGGGCAGATATTGAGGGGCTGGGTTGGATACGGGCGAGAAGGAAGGAGAGAAAAATCAATAAGATGTTACTTTCCACTGAGTATTTTACATTCCTCAAACCTGAGGTGCTTTTTGTCTCTTTTTTTTTCAAAACAAAAATCAGTTTTCAGCAATTTTTTTTTTTTTTTTTCAAAAGCTACTTCTTGATCCAGAAATGTTTGGAGAGAACATTATTGATGTGCAGCAATATTCAGAGACCCGAGCGGTAAACATCAGCTATTCCTCCTTGGTGAGAGGTTATCCAGCACCGAGGGGACATCTTTCATTGTGTTTCACTCTCAGCAGAACAATAAATGAAACATGGAAATTATTTCTTTAATGGCTTCCTCTAAAAATCAATGGCATTCAACCCAGTTCCAGCTGGACAACCCTTTCTCTTTTCTCCAAGCATCGCATGCCTGGTTTGAGTTGATGCAGATGTAAAAGAAGCGCCAGGACAACTCTTACTTTCCTTTTTAAAAAAGCTTTTGTCTTGATTCAGATGGGGAAGAGCGTTAGGAGGACAACAGGGTTCAGACACGTGAATCAGATTTTAAAGCTGGTAAAACACAGTTAAAAAAAAAATAAAAAAATAAACCCAGGGCGTTGCAACTCTGCCACTCTGAGCATATCTGCTGGTCCAGGAGCCGGCTACAGTCTGGCCCATAGTCCAAAGCCACCCTAGGAGATGCTAACACTTTCGATGGTGGTGTAGCTGCACCCCCAAATTTCAAAAATGCACAAATGAGGAACAAGTGCTCAATCACACCAAAGCAAAACAGCTTTGTGCAATAACGGGATGTATATCGAGAAGGATGGCGAGCATGGACAGAGCTACAGCTAGTTTACCATAGGGAGAGCAAGAGAAGAAAAGCGTTGCACAGTGGGAAAGAATTCAGTTTTACAACCTCTGTACCCCTCCTTCCCTGCTAGCACCAAGGTATCTGCCAGCTACTTTAAAACTCACTTTCTGGGGCAAAAGTTAAATTACTGACGGCAAGCAGGGGAAATGGAGATATAACAAGCGGAAGAGCTACTGCATCAGCTGCACTGGGAAGGAACGGCGCCAGTTCCCACCCAAAACCATCCCAGTCAAGGACGGAGCAAAGCCCTCGTTAACCACCAGACACCAATGCCGCTCCTGCAGCGATTAGCACTACTCTGCAGCATTTATGGATGATCACAGGTTTGAGCTGCACAGGTAAATTGATTCGGCAGAAAACGCCCCCCAGACACAGGCTTTATTCTACCTAAACCAGGGATTATGCAGACACACATGTGCTATTTCAGCCCAGAAAACGAATGACAAATTTGAAGTCGATAGACTGTTTACAAGAGGAGACCAATCTCTGAAGTAATTGCTGGCAAATTATCATGAGGAACATTACCAGGCAACAAGGCAAAACCTCTTCTGGAGAGGAAGATGTGATACTTGCGCTGGTGTCTCCTCAGGGACGTGGTTTAAACCCCATTGCCGGCTGCATTTAGAGCGAGGGCTCAGGGCTGAGATTTCACGTCTCTCTTCACAGAGTGTTATTTGTCAGGGGGTAACAGCTCGCTGAGAGTGCTCTCTGTGCCCTCTCTCCAAAATCAAATAATTTTGTGCAAATGGAAAATTACCTGAGAAATTAAGCAGACATTTAACGAGGGATCAGGATCTTCAGAAGAGGAGTTAGGTGCATGAAGCCAATGTCTCCCCAGTGGAAACCCCAGCAAGGCATAAGCCGGTCGAGATCAGGTTCATAAATGTTCCTTCTAGACTTGCCAGCCTCAGCAATCATGAAAGCAGGGCCCCAGGACATCAGCAGCTTTCATGGCAGCAGGAATGATTTGCTTCTTCCCCCCAGCGCCTAATGACCACATCCAGCTGTTGCTGCCCCCTCTCCCAGCTGCGTCTCTACTGCTTCCCCAGCCACCGCTTTCCACGAGCTTTGGAGATGCTCGATGCCCTCCTGAGCTCCTTGCCCCACCAAATGTGAAGGACACTTCTCAATAAACTCAAAAGCTCATATCAATCACCCTAGGAAGCAAGGCTCGACCTCTCTAACCAAGACAAAATACTGCAAGGAGCCAGTTGGAACTGGGCAGCCAGCAGTGACCCTCTGAGTTGGCTCATCCTCTCTGCCACATCACCCAGTTTCTACAAATTTCAGCAGAGGTTTTTCAAACTGGCCTGAAGGATCCTAGCAACCATCAACACTTCTGACACCATTAGTTTTCTGTCCTTTCCCACTGCATTTTCCACAGCACTACATGGACCTGCCACATTTTAAAGATGTTTGCGAGGGAGGCAAACAGCTTTATTTATTATTTATCTTTAGTTATTTATATTTATTCAAGAGATTATATTATTAATTACATATTTGCATAATACATAATTAACAACTAATAATAAAATGAATATATTAAATATATTCATGCACTACACATATTTATTTATCTTTATTCTGGCACAACAGAGGGACAAACCCACGGCACTGAGTTGTCAGATGCTTCTCCAGAAGCAAGGCAATGAGGCGGCTGCACTGTGGGGCTTAGAAAACAGGCTCCCAGGGTTTCCTGTTCAGTCCACCAGACCACAGGGCTTCTGCACGCTCTGCTGCCACTGGTAAGGGATGAGGGAATGGGAATTACTTCCCCAAATGACTCTGGGTTGTTGCAGCCTGGCTCCCTTGGTGGAGGAGCAGCAGAGTCATTTAGGTAAAGGACTCATCAATGATTTATGGTTTCTTCCACATGGGGGGGGGGAAAGCTGCCAACAAGCAACAGCTTCTCCCTGTAGCAAGGCAAGTGGCAGTGCCAGCGGTCAGATCACTCTGCAGCCAGCAGGCTGGTGCCAGGGAGTACTGATCAACGCAGAGGCACTTGCAGGCGTGGCCACAAGCCTCTTTGAAGGCACGAAGTCCTCTCCTCACCCTTCATTGCCCTTCTGCCCTCCCAAGAAACATGGAAGGGACTGTAGGAAGGAGCCCGTGAGCCTACGTATCAGAAAGACATGGCTGTGGGTGCCCTGCTCCAGCTGTACCGAGCACAGCCCTGCCGCTGGGCTGTCACACTTGGCCATCCCAGGGATACGTGCTAGTGTTTTTAAAACCTATGATCTCTGTTTTACCCAGAAGCTGAGCTCAAGCCAAAAGGAAGGCTTCTTGGACCCGGTGGCTCTGGCAGCATTGTTGTCATGGCCCTGCTCGCCTCCCTGGCTCCCATGGCACAGATCAAACCTGCCCTTTGATGGCTGCAGGAGAAGGATTTGCAGCGGAGAACTTGGCTGCATATCTCTCCATCATCTTTGGGCTTTGAGGAAGGGATGTACTGCTGCGGCACGGAGAGAGGAGCCTTGCGCTTGTCACAATGTGGCGGGTGGGCTTGAGAAGGACACCCCTTCCTGAAAGCCCAGGTCTTCTGAATAATGCCACGTGCACTGTGCCGGATGAAACGTCTGCTGTGGGGGTAATTTTCTGTGTTGGTGCCTTGGGAAGCTGCTGGGGAGCACCCAGAGCGAAGTGAACACACCCTGATCCAAGTCACAACCCCGCAGAAAACGTTCTTCTCTGCTTGTATTTTTCTTTGGAACCAAAAAACAATGTGGAAAAGGAAACAAAGCAAGACAAACACCGCCACCAACTCAATCTATTTGCAGCAGTAAGGCCAGGTTGACATGAGGTAGAAGGTCTCAGCAGAGATCCTCAGTGTCACAGAGAGGACATTTTAAAAGAAGAAGCAGTCGCATGTGGAGAGCAGGAGAATGGGGAATACTCTTCTGGGAGGACTGGTTTGGACAGGCTCTTACATTTCTGGCATAGGGACTTGCTACACCTTATTCCCCAGTCTCCCCACTCCTCACATCATCAGATTTGTACATTTTTATGTTATAGATGCAACTTTCACACCCTCAAACCTAGAGGATGAACCTTAACACATATAATGTGTCATCCTGACCACAGCCAACTTTCAGACTCCTTTGAGTTCCCAGCCCCAACCTGTTCCATAACGCAGACCTTTATGAGCGAGGAAAGCATCGCTGCCGACACGAACAGGACAAAACTCCTTCCTGCACCATGACAGCCAAATTATTACGCTGAAGAAAATGCAATGCAAATGTCTCTTAATGCTAAAACAATGCTTGCAGAGCCCAAGCAGGCAGACGTAGGTTCCCTACAAGGCCAACCAAAACTTCTGTTTGCTTCTGGGAGCCTTCTGAGGCTCAACGATCTTAAATAAACAGCGCAGCCATTGAAAACCTATCGCCAGCTCCCCTGGCAGCCTGCCCACAGAAAGCAGAAGCTTGTAAAGAAGGCATTGGCTCCAGCTGGCAGACACAAACCAAACTCGAGCACGTTTGCGGGGAAAGTTGAGGGCAACACGACTGGCTTCTGTGGTCGGGAAACACAGATGCTTTCCCTTGCTTTTGGGTACACCAGCAGTGAACTTTGGCATCTGGAGATGAATGGGTTCCTCCTGCCCCCCAGAGACCTGGGACCAAAGCGAAGGCAGGACGCCCATGGGGAGGGATATTTATTTGGGTTCCCTCAGGAGTATCGCAGTGGCAATAATGATGACCCGACAATTTAAATTAGGATATACAAGTGCTTTTCTTAGAAGAAATGGGATGCTGTTTTTAGAGCATGTAGGACAGCCACTGTAAACAGCAAAATTTCTCCACAACTATAAAACCTCACAAAACCCCCAAAACCACAGGCAGGAAATTAAAGGGAATTCAGAGGAAAAACAACACCAAACGATTACATCTCTGTAGGGATTATACTGGGAAAAGCTAAAAAAGAACAAAGACCTTGATCTTTCAAATATTCGGCCCGTGCTCAGCTTTGCCGGCAGAAGTTGCAAAGGCAGCACTTCAGACCCCAGCGGTTCAGCTGCTGCTGGGCAAGACAGGGCACCAGGGACCGTGACCGACGACAGGAGGGGAGACAAGAAGACCCACGAGATCCCCGTTATTTCTGGCTTACTCTTTATTAATTCCAAAACTGGAATCGAGTCCAAAGTAGCTGATGCCTTAGGCTTATTACACTTGCCTACATTTTTTTCCTGACTTTTTTTTTTTTTCCTTTTTCTCTAATGCAGCTCTGTAGTACGGTTTTTATTTTAGCTAATGAATCCCTGCCCACACATGCAAGAGACTCCAAAACACCCACAGACCAGAGGCAGGGGAAGGAAATGCCGGAATTGTTTGCTGAGATCTGGCAGAGGCTATTTTTTGCAAGGGGCCAGAGG
Organism: Ibidorhyncha struthersii; assembly: GCA_013398815.1. Lineage (NCBI taxonomy): Eukaryota > Metazoa > Chordata > Aves > Charadriiformes > Charadriidae > Ibidorhyncha > Ibidorhyncha struthersii. The sequence continues at coordinate 134,888 of VZSZ01000260.1, forward strand.
AACACAGTGTTCTCCAGAGATCCTGAGAAGGGTGAGGTCAGAGACTGGCTTCTGCCACAAGGCCTCAGCATTGGGAGCGTTTTTTGTCTTTTGCAATTACATAATGTCTTTTCCAAGCCTTAAGTTGGTTGCTTCCAGATTGCTGGAGAGCGTTCTGAAATGACACACTCCACAGCTTTAAAAAAAAAAAAAAACCACCCCAAAACCCCAAAAAAGCCCAACCCACAACACACTTCTGCTCGTAAAAAACTGCAAAACCTCATTTCCTGCCACAGTCCCGTATTGTAACAGATGGAGGAAAGGGGGGGGAAAGGACTTTTTTTTTTTCCCCTCTTTCATTTTTCCATATTATCCATGTGTTGGCAACGCACTGCTGTCACAGAGTGGTGGAAAGTTCATTTACGGGAAACCTTCCGAAACTGGAGCAGCTCATAAAACTTTTAATGCAGACCTGGTTAAAAAATAATGACATGAGACCTGAACGTTTTTCGGTTCAGTTGGGGAATGCGCTTTCAGTCTATTTCTACACTTTGAGCAAATGATGATATTAAGGGTTATAAGAAAGAAAGAGAGAAAGAGAGAAAGAGAGAGAGAAAGAGAGAGAGAAAGAGAGAGAGAAAGAGAGAGAGAAAGAGAGAGAGAAAGAGAGAGAGAAAGAGAGAGAGAAAGAGAGAGAGAAAGAGAGAGAGAAAGAGAGAGAGAAAGAGAGAGAGAAAGAGAGAGAGAAAGAGAGAGAGAAAGAGAGAGAGAAAGAGAGAGAGAAAGAGAGAGAGAAAGAGAGAGAGAAAGAGAGAGAGAAAGAGAGAGAGAAAGAGAGAGAGAAAGAGAGAGAGAAAGAGAGAGAGAAAGAGAGAGAGAAAGAGAGAGAGAAAGAGAGAGAGAAAGAGAGAGAGAAAGAGAGAGAGAAAGAGAGAGAGAAAGAGAGAGAGAAAGAGAGAGAGAAAGAGAGAGAGAAAGAGAGAGAGAAAGAGAGAGAGAAAGAGAGAGAGAAAGAGAGAGAGAAAGAGAGAGAGAAAGAGAGAGAGAAAGAGAGAGAGAAAGAGAGAGAGAAAGAGAGAGAGAAAGAGAGAGAGAAAGAGAGAGAGAAAGAGAGAGAGAAAGAGAGAGAGAAAGAGAGAGAGAAAGAGAGAGAGAAAGAGAGAGAGAAAGAGAGAGAGAAAGAGAGAGAGAAAGAGAGAGAGAAAGAGAGAGAGAAAGAGAGAGAGAAAGAGAGAGAGAAAGAGAGAGAGAAAGAGAGAGAGAAAGAGAGAGAGAAAGAGAGAGAGAAAGAGAGAGAGAAAGAGAGAGAGAAAGAGAGAGAGAAAGAGAGAGAGAAAGAGAGAGAGAAAGAGAGAGAGAAAGAGAGAGAGAAAGAGAGAGAGAAAGAGAGAGAGAAAGAGAGAGAGAAAGAGAGAGAGAAAGAGAGAGAGAAAGAGAGAGAGAAAGAGAGAGAGAAAGAGAGAGAGAAAGAGAGAGAGAAAGAGAGAGAGAAAGAGAGAGAGAAAGAGAGAGAGAAAGAGAGAGAGAAAGAGAGAGAGAAAGAGAGAGAGAAAGAGAGAGAGAAAGAGAGAGAGAAAGAGAGAGAGAAAGAGAGAGAGAAAGAGAGAGAGAAAGAGAGAGAGAAAGAGAGAGAGAAAGAGAGAGAGAAAGAGAGAGAGAAAGAGAGAGAGAAAGAGAGAGAGAAAGAGAGAGAGAAAGAGAGAGAGAAAGAGAGAGAGAAAGAGAGAGAGAAAGAGAGAGAGAAAGAGAGAGAGAAAGAGAGAGAGAAAGAGAGAGAGAAAGAGAGAGAGAAAGAGAGAGAGAAAGAGAGAGAGAAAGAGAGAGAGAAAGAGAGAGAGAAAGAGAGAGAGAAAGAGAGAGAGAAAGAGAGAGAGAAAGAGAGAGAGAAAGAGAGAGAGAAAGAGAGAGAGAAAGAGAGAGAGAAAGAGAGAGAGAAAGAGAGAGAGAAAGAGAGAGAGAAAGAGAGAGAGAAAGAGAGAGAGAAAGAGAGAGAGAAAGAGAGAGAGAAAGAGAGAGAGAAAGAGAGAGAGAAAGAGAGAAAGAGAGAAAGAAAGAAAGAAAGAAAGACCCTCCTAGAAGGACAAAGCAGAGATGTAGCGAGAGTTCAAGAAGTGGTTGAAGCTCCCTGGGTCTCGTGATCCAGGCCAGGCAATGAGAAGGAGCTTACGCTACATTGCCTTTACCCACCTATGGGTGAACTTCTTAGCAAGGCCTTTAGCTAACACCAACCAAAAGTAAAGCAGCTATGAGGCAGCCTGGAAGCTTTTGGGAATGAGAAAGAGCATTTTCTAATTTCTGAATACAGGTAGAAAATGAAGACGGTTCGGATGAGGCGGCAGAACCACAGGCACCCAAAGACCAATGAGCCCTGCGTCAAATTACAAGCTATGCCTCCAGTTGGCCACAGCCTGGGGTAAACCACTCGCATCCGGATCTACAAAGTGACTTCAGCACCAGACCACCAACGCTTTGAAGGCTTGGAGCAACTTTTTCAGCTCTCAGAGAAATGACTGTGTTCCCTAAAACAGAATGGTGTCGCCATCCCATCAGGGAGGTGTGAGCACCTGTGGATCCAAAGGATCTAATAGCATGAGGAAACATTTGCCCAAAATGCTCTTTTCTCTGAATACCCTCCACCTCTGATCCTTCAGGGCTTCTCTCTCCCATCCCATGGCCTTTCTGTCCTTCTCATGCTTTTTGTACAGATACCTGGGGAGCACAGGGTATGGGATCAGTAATGAGAGTATATTTGCCTATTCTGAGTATCTGGATAGATGGAACAGTTTGGAGACGCTTGGACAAAGCCTTGGGAGGTCCCTGTAACAGCCACAGTGAGCTACATCCCTGGGTTAAATGGTTCAGCTGCTCTAAATCCACATGGTCTGTGATCTGGGTGAACCTCCCAGCTCAACTCCTTGGGTGAGGAGCACCACCCTGTAAGGGGCAGAGCAAAGAAGAATAGGAAACAAGAGAAAGCTGGTCACAAACAGCCCATTCTGTCCTCCAACGATGGAGCAAAGGCATTTTCTACATAACTTGGACTGTATGAACAGGAAATCTGTGTACTAATGTATTCCCACAGCCACGCACACGAGGGGCCTGTGTGCCTCTGGAGTGCCTACAATGAATCATTCATTGTCCTTCCTCAGGCTTTCCAGTAGGAAGAAGCTACACATTTGACCTTATAAAAAGCAATAATTTTGCCTGGTAAGACGTGGCCAGCTGTAATCCAGGCCTTGCTGGTAACCTAAAATACACTGGAGAAGATACGCATTGCTGCTGTGCCGCCGAGTGCTGCGTCAGCTTTTCCACATGAAACTACTATTTTCAAGGCTGCTACAAATGAGCCCAGAAAGAAAATAAACAAAAGGAATCTGGCCCCCAAAATACTTTTCCTTTAAAAATATATAAACTATGCTGCAGGTTTTGGCCTCCAATAGAAAAATTTAGAACTGGACATTCTTGTTTTACAACATCTTTGTTTCATGTGAAGAGGACTCCTGTCCTCCTTGCAATCTTTAAGGCAAGCTTGCTCACCTGCCTTCTCAGAAAAGGAATCAAACAGCTCATTTGTTAGCAAATTGGTAACATGATCAATCCAAGGCTCACAGAGGTCAGACGGGATAAACAGGGAAGAGAGGATGAAGGTGCCTGTCAGCACAGCTAGTTACTTCTAAAATGCTTGCTCAGTCAGTGGCTGCTATGATAGCTATGAGCCTTTTTCGGTAACAAAAGCAATAATTAGGATTTTTAGAAGGAACTATTCATCCCAGGTAAGTTGGTTTTCAGTGTCTGCCAGGGAAAAGAGTTAGAAAGATGGGTCAGTGGTTGAAAGCACCTGTCTACGACACCTCTGCTCCTTCCTCGATTTCCTGTGCAACCAACCCTGAGGACATTTGGAGGATGTTTTTGACAAGTTAGTACAGATCCTGAAAATCCATCTAAGCCCCATGTACATCACTGGGTGCCCAGATGCTGTGAGAAATTGGGTGCATGTGCTGTGACTGGCCTTATCTTCCTCCTGGTAAACTTAGGATAGGAAAGATTCCCATCTGACAGATGTGTCAGGAGCAGAGAGACATCAGTTGTGAATCCTACACCAACTGAAGCGACGCAAGTATATTAGACAGAAAGTGGACAACACACCAGAAACCTGCCCCCTCCTGGCTGACCCCACATCAGAGTCAAGGCAGAAAGAGGGGCATGCCTACAGACCTCACCCATCCTTGCTGGGAGCTGCCGAGCAGGACAACATTATTTCAGGCTCTGAACCTGAACATCTTGTGTTTCATGTAATCTCATTGAAAATATTTTGATTTATGATCTCAATTACCCGTTAACTGAAATCCCACATCTCAGATATCATGAAATTAAGCAATAATGAATAAGAAGCTGTGCTGTTGAGGCACTTTACAGAGTGATTCATATTAAATAAGAGACTGTGTAGCCAATATAATAGTTTGCCAGATTAACACATGCCTCACTGAATAGTAAATACTTTTATTTGTGGCTGCTTTGGAAACATCATTGCATTCAGTAATTAGCAAAGTGTGAGACTAATAAAGTATTAAAAAAAAAAAAAAGGAAGAGAAGAAAAACTTTGGGTATGAGCGGAGCTTGTGCCTTATCCAAGCCTGAAGGAGAATTTAAAGATTTAATTACAGCTAATGAGAACATATTTCAAAGCTGCAAAGCTCTTTTTGCAGCTTAATAAAGCATAGAAGGAAACACTGAAGTGCGATGCTCCCATGGGGTGCAAAGTGTGTTGCTCTGGGAACACATTCAAAACCCAAAGGGAAGTGGAGAGTGATCCAGAGGCCAAAGGGGAAAGGCGAATCCTGCCATGAGATGGTCACTCCTTTTCCAGCTTTTGCATATTAAAATTCCTCTTGAGCACTTCTGAGACTTACTACATTAGGCAAAGCTTATAGTAAGCAGTGAACCTGAAAAACTGTCCTCCAAGGAGCCAACATGGCTTGCAGAGCCATCTCTGCCAAATCTGTTTACTTATGAAATATTAATGCAGTACTGACCGCAGTTGCTGGCTTTGACAGCACTGGAGACCAAAGACCTCTGTAATTCGTAAGGGGCAGCCAGTACACTGCGAGTGCCTGGCCAACACGGTTGAGGCTAAAGGCAGCCCATAACGGGGCTCAGTCTCCACACGTGTTCTGACCTTTCATGAACACCAAACTTGGGTCCCCTTTGATGCTGTCACAGCTCAGTGTTCACTTCCTGAAGGCAGTGACCATTAGCTGGGGAAAACATAGTCCATTGGTTCAGGCCAGGCAGTATGCTGATGAGTGGTGTTCTGATCAGCCATGGGCATGTGATCCAGCTTGGACAGAACAGCAGCTAGCCTTAACTTTCCTCCAAACCTCAAACCAAGCTCTAAAGCTTAAGGCCCAACCATTATTTCACTCTATTTGCATTTTCTTCCTATTGATCTTGTATTTTGAGTTCTCGTGGTATTTTCAAGTTAAGATCTCATGGCCCAGTTTGGGTCCAAGAGACCGAATCAGATGTTTGTGAACTTCTCCACTCTAAGTTTTCAACTTTTACAAGCACTGACACATTGGTAAGATCAGAGTCCCAGCTCATATTGAAACCTGTCTCAAACCAATTCCTACCCATCATTTCAACAGATGTTAGAAACCCTTCTTACTGGCAAACATGGGATACACAACCATGTTTCCTTCTGACGGTGCATGTGAAGAAAGCCTGAGGTCATGGATAAAGTTAGCAGAGAGAGCACCAGGTGAGGATGCCCAAGGTCTGGCTTGACCTTGAGATACTGCACGTGACGTCAGGCAGATCAGATGCCCTCTATGATCAAAAACCTTTTGTTGTAAATGTGAACCCAACTGCTTACACTCAACCTCCCAGGTGGAAAGGGAAACATAAGCCATAATCAGTATTTGTAAAGTTCCTACGGATACTCGTAAAAAAGGCACACAGACGTATTTATCTCAAACCACTCTAAAATTATGCTATACTATAAAATATATACACTACTGGAGGACCAAAATTATTATGAAATGTTGACATACAAAGGAGTCAGCCACCACAATAACTAAACCATGAATTTACTTCTACCTGGAAACTACCAGATGAGTCCTATTTCTCCCATTGAATGCTCAAATCTATCTCACCAAATCTTTGAATGAATTTGTTACTTGAAATTTCGCTGCATCGTATGAGCCTATTTCAATGAATGCCTTACAGACAGTGAATTTCACATAGCTCGCGGTCAAATTGAGAAATTTGCTCCATATTGAATAATTATAGAAGCCCCAGTACTGCATGTGTTCCCCATTTTGGTGGCTACATACTAGCAGCTTGCACCGCATCACAGGAAACATGAGATGCAGAGTTCATGTTCAGAGATAATTTGAGCAAACACATTTCATTTGCTTAGAGAAAAATCAAACAGCGGAAACACTGCTGTTGGAAATATCACAGAAAGATAAAAAAGGCTACAGAAAAGGTAAAAAAAAAAATCCAACCCCAAAACCCATTCAAACAGAACATTTATACAAAAGCAAAAATAGTCACAAGCTGATTTGCCATTTGGTTTCCGGCCCCAGTTTACTGAACGAGGGGTATTGAGTGAACAGAGGAAATTAGTTACATTTTTGAGGGTTTGACACAGCTTAAAGAATAATTTTCATGACATCAACAAATAGTTTGATTTGGAAGCTGAGTACAAAATTCAACTCACTAGCGAGTCCTTACTCAGGGTAAAAAAGCGGTGGACTTGACAGTGCTCGGTTAACGGTGGACTTGATGATATTAAAGGTCTCTTCCAACCAAAACAATTCTATGATTCTAAAAAAGATCATCCTGCAGGTGCTCAGAACTTAAAAACTAAACTGAACTCTTCCCACTCTTCAGTGTGGAGAGGAAAGGTTATTTAAATCCTCCTACCTTTTATTCAGTAAATCCATCTCTTGCAGCACACCATGCAGTGGATTCCTTTATGCACAGTCTGTAATTGCACATGCCCACGTGTCATACAAACGTCAGGTATTTGGCTGCAATAGCTGTTACTGGGCCACTGCACAGCTAAAAATGGTGGACAAATATAAAATAACGCTTTAAGCTCCAGCCAGCAACCTGGCTATCTAGGGACCTGATTTTTCCTTCTGTAATAAGCATAAGAACTGCAGCTTACAGATTTTTATGGACAAATTACTGCTGTTTTCACAGATATCCACATGAACAGCGAGAATTTTGCCCTGGAAGAGGTCTCTGCGCTATGCCAACAGGGGCAAGCCCGGCTCCGGAAGGAGCTCAAAGCAGGAGTGCATCCGTCGATGCAGACATGCCAGACACCACATGGCCCTTTGCACTGCAGGGATGAATTCAGCTGATGGTGAAGGTATCACCTCTGTGCCACTGTTGGTTTTCCAGTAGTGCTACGAGAGCTCGCTGGGGTTGCAACCACAACCAACAGCTAAGAGACAGTGTCAGTAAATAGCACTGGAGCATATGCAATGTAAGTCCTGGGGTTTTAGGACCAGGAAAACTGCTGCAAACCACCATCTGTGTGCTGCTCTTTATTTCAGCACTTAAAGTGGAAGAAACAGTCACAAAATATCTACCAGTGTGCCTCAGAAGCTGTACAGCACAACAGCAAAGTCATGCACGAGTATCACTTGGGATAGGGGCAACTTGTTCTTGGCTATATATGGCTCCATTAAGTGATTCATTTTGGAAAGTCCCACCTCTACAGAGCATCAAGAGGTACCTGTGGTTATGCACGAATCCTAGAAGGGTCAAACCCCAGCAACAGTCCCTGTCACAGAATCATACGAATACAATACCCTGTACCAGAGAGAGCAATTCAGAGCAGCTCGTCTCACGTATCCAGCCCTCAGGCCACCCTGCTGGGATCTGGCTGCAGAAATGGGAGTCGGGTCAATGTAAAAACCCCAAGCTCGACAAAACCCAAGTGCTTTACTTAAGAAACTGCCAAAATCCTAGGAGAGGACTCACACCTTGACTCCTCTGAAACCACAGATGACGACTGGCTGGATTTTTGTTCGCTTGCTTGCTCTTCCTTTGGACAAATACATTTAAAAACAGTTTATGCTTGCCAACAAGTGGCTATTAAGATCCATGGGCAAAACCCTGCAATTTATTCATAGACTAACACTATTTGCAAAAGAGCACCAAAATTAGATAATAAACATAATAAATCACCTTCCCAAAGGCACCCCATGTGTCCTGCAGCCAGCACAATCCCACTGCCACAAGCAGTCACTCGGCAAGGCTGTTCAGCCTAACCCAGCGATGACCCACATGCAGTGCCCACTGAGGGCACATAACGGCCATCGACAAAGTAGAGCTGATGGTCCATGGGCCCATCCTCGCTACTGGGATGTTTTTCACACCCAGTTCCACCTTTCACCAAAAAGATCCGTGGGAGACACTGTATGGAGCGTCCACACCCCAGCTCGGCAGAGCGCTGTGTGCTGGAGAGATGGGTGTTTAAATACTGAAGAGCTTAGCAACAAATGCTAGGTACACAGAGCAGGTAAATCATTTAACAACTTCTCCGTGTTTATTAGCCAAAGCAAATATACACAGTGTGATGTGCCAACAGCAAAAGGTGTACTTTTTTGTTTGGACCAGACAAAAGTTCTCTACTCAACCGTGGCATTAACTTTATTTTCTTTCCCAATTGTGGAGGAAAAAAAAAAACGTATTGCACCAAACTAGTGCCCATAATGCAGCTGTCCCTGAAGACAGAAGCTACCCCAAGTGAAGAATGCACTTTGATTTGCTAGGGCTTTCCTGCTTCCCTTTGGTTTGCATTTCAAGTAGGCGTCAGTCTCTAGGAAGCTCAGAAATACACTCTTAACCTCTTGGAGTTCAACTTCTCACGGTAACACACTAAAACACCTCCTGCTCCAGGAGCTTATTAGGTTGAGCAGGACTTGTCCTTGTCAGTTTGCTGCTCAAGTGTGAAAATAATTATTCCTTTGGCACTTTATTCAGTTCCGTTCTGCTCCTTATAAGTATTGGAGCTCATTAGCACAAAATATAGTGTCTGAGAAGTATTAATGCAAAGCAAAACGTGGAGATAAAGAGTTTGAAATCTACGTGTAAAGCTCCATTTCCTGAAGTTTCAGTGGGTGCTAAAGCCACCTAGGTCTGGGAAAAATCCTTCTGCTTTTGGTCTCTATAACAGCCCACCCAAGCAACCCAAACAGATGCTTTTATTTAGGCATTTGAGAAGAAAAACCCCCAAACCCTAGACAAACCAAAAACCTCATGAGACTGCATGAAGGTGGAGTGGCAAGCATCCTGCCACGGGGCTGGGGCAGTCTATGCAGAGGGGGAAATTTGGACCTCAAGCCCCTCTGCCCAAGGAGAGTCCCACTACCTGGCACTGTACACCTCTTGGGCAGGTGCTGTAACCACAGACAGGCCAGTGACACCATGCTCTGTTTTAAAAGAAGGCCATACCCTCTCCACATTTTGCATTAGACATCTGTGAACTGACCTCTGCTATGAACATTAGATGCTTTAGCCCCGATTAAGAGGAAGACTTAGGACAGACCCTTTTCCAAAGCCTTCATCGTTGGCCTGCTTACATGTCCCCACGCACTGACCACTGTGTAGCCTGTTCATGTGCTACTTGTATAGGGCAACGACAAACAGCTTTAGGGTTGGTTACAGCTTCCTGAGACTCCAGATCCTTCCGGTGAAGTGCTGCAAAGCTGAGATCTTCCATCCCTTAAAAGAAAACTGTTTGCAGATACAGATCAAACACACCATGAACATCACAACCACCCTGCACAGCACAACAGCTCACTTTGTCTTCTCGCTAAAACACCTCGAAAGGCAGAAAAGCTGCAGTGTCTCCTCCACACACACAGACATTGCTCCACCAAGGGTCCTGCCCAAACTGACCACTATAATATTTCCTCGAGGATTTATTCAAGGCTGGGACTCCGCCATGCTGGGGGAAACTCTGGCAGCAGCTTCCCAACCTTTCATTTCTATAAGAGTAGCAAAGCTGGGCCAGATCACAAGATAAAATATGGGACCATGCCTCTTAACACCTTGAAAATGTTTTCTATCAGCTACAGAGAATGTTTTCTGTACATCAACCTAAGAAAACCGCAGCGGGCTGGGCTCAGCACTCACACTTGCCCACAAACCCTCCAACGTGTTTTGCAAGGTGCAAGCACAAACCCTGTTGACTCCTTGGCACTAACGGCTGCCCCTTCCTTTATGGGCTGGCTCGCTGCTGCTAATCAGTCACCCAGTGAAAAGAAAAGGAGCTGGTCTACGTGCTTGGAGGCTGGTGCGCACGTAATTAGCTCACCGACCTCAGCTGCTGAACATGAAGGTTAAACACAAGAGCGGATATGAACTTTGGACACTCATCAAAGATACACTTGGTAGCAGGGAGAATGTTTAGAAAGGAGATAAACATAACTGTGAGGAAGGCCAGAGAGGGGGGTCCTGAACTGACTGCTCCCACAGAGCCCCCCAGTTGAAGGAGCGCTACCCAAAGGGGCAATGACACAGAGGCTTCGTTGCTGCCATTCCCTTGCTTTACATCTGAAGCTACACACGGTACTTCTAGAGCCACTTTTCATACTGACGCTAACCCGAGAGCAGGCAGCATTTACATTGCAAGAGAGTTGCATGACTCGCATCTTCCTGCACGCTCTTTACTGCTACGCAATACATTTTTTTTTGTCCCCTTGTTATGTCTCTTCTCTAGCAATTTGCTGCTGCTTCTGGGATATGCAGTGAGTCTGGTGTCAAATTCAGGACAGCTGAGTGGTATGCAGTGTCACAACTGTGCTCTTAATGATGAATGTGAGCAGCAGCCCTCAGCCTCCGTAGGGAGGGCAACACTCACACCTGAGAGCTGGTCCACATTTAGAGGTGCTGGTGAAGAGTCTCAATGTCAAAAATCAGAATTAAAAAAAAATAGTGGGGAAAAAAAAATTAATCTACTATTTCCTTTCTCCGTTCCAATTTGTCGCATTTTTTAAGTAAAACCAACAAAACAGAGTTAAGAAAATGAGGCTAAATTTAGACTAAAAAAAAGGAATTAGGAAAAACTTATTTCATTACTTATCATCTCACTGAAACAAATGTCTCCTTACACTTCAAAACCCTCAGGCACAGAAATGGGAGTGCAGAAGGCTGTTGACTTTCAATCGTCTTTTTCTAGGAGCAAACAGGAAAACAGCATGAGCAATGCACGCCTGAACTCTTCCCAGTAACTCCAGTAAGGAGTTAGTTACAAACAAAGTAAGATTGTTCTGAATGACTATGGGATAGGAAAGAGGACAAGTGTTTCAATCTGATATCTTTCAATGACTTTACCAGCCTAAAAGCTCTTCCTCTAACGGAGACCGTGTCTGGCATAATATCTTTATCTGATCTTTTATCTGTACAGAGGAAAGAGTACCAGGCCCATCGCTTCCTATAAGCATACGTCATTGTGGTTAATCTGTAACATCCCTCATTATGTCTTCACATACAACGAGGGGTTGACGTGATGCTCTACGTGTCTGTTCTCCTCTAACATCAACTCTGAAGGCTTCCACCAGCACCAGCCCCATCTTGAACTGATGCCATCTCCAAAGCTTTGTGAGAAATGTGAGCGTTGGCTTGCGGTAACTCATGCTGCTTCCCACTTCAGTTGAAATCTAAATACTGGCTAAAATAAACAGGTTATGGTTTATACTGTCACTGCATCATTGTGTCCTGAATCAGTTCTTACCCTGGGAAACTTCTACTGAGTCAGAGAGACTTTGTCTTGAGTGAGGGCTCAGGCTAGGAGGAAAGGTTTCAACCACCAAAATCACTTGCTGGTACACAAATGGGGGAAAGTCCAGGGAAGTGATCATAGAATCACAGAACGATTAGAGTTGGAAGGGACCTTGAAGATCATCTAGTTCCAACCCCCCTGCCCTGGGCAGGGACACCTTCCACCAGACCAGGTCACTCAAAGCCCCATCCAACCTGGCCTTGAACACCTCCAGGGATGGGGCATCCACAACTTCTCTGGACAACCTGTTCCAGTGTCTCCCCACCCCCAGAGTAAAGAATTTCTTCCTAATATCTAATCTAAATCTACCCTAATGAAAAGGTTTATCTTGTTTTGTGTGAGTTTTTTCAGATGAACGGGCTTGGCCCCACAGCAGAGGGACAAAATCTAGGGACCTTACAGATAATCTGTTAAAGCAGTCACAATGGAGAAAACTGGCTATACTTATTCAGAATTGAAATGGATCAGTCGCAGAGATAATGTCGGCTTGTGTTGCCCTTGATCCCCCGGTTACTTCGCCTGGGTAAAGATGTGTTGAAAGATGAGAGCCCCCAGCCAGAAAATCCTCTGGCAGCTCCCTGCCTAAGCATACAGAGTTTTATCTTCCTCTCCATTTCAGCTTTGCAGAACAATATCAGCTCTGGCCTGTTAGGATAAAAGCTCTCCTGACCAGCTAACCATGCCATCTCCTAAAACAAAGGCCTTCACTAGCCCTGGAAGAACAGAATACACACTGGGTTTTCCTTCTGTCCTTATGGATTGAACCATCCACCTTGGGTTTCCAACACCAGAATTACCTGTACAATAGCTGGACTTAGAAGTACAGGAAAATAAGGATGCTCCCATCTCCCTAGTAGCCAAGGTACCTGGACAGAGAAGCAGGCTCTGGCTTGTGCTGGAAAAACAGAGCTCTGATAAGGAAAACCATCCCAAGCAGCACTTTCAAGCCCAAATGCAGGTACTGAGGGTATTTATTTGATTATTGATGACTGCTCTTGTTCACTTTATACAAAATTCCCATTGCAAGATGCTTTCTTGAAGGCCCAAAGGATTGCTAAGCTGCCTTTAATCAAAACTGTAGTGCTTGCATTGCAGGTGGCTATCAGCGTACAGAAACCTGCACTTGTGAATCTGGGGGGGGTCCAGTGTGATTTTAACTGAAGGATGTTACAAGCTCACAACTCAACTGCACCAAGTGGAAAAGGAGGTCTGAATCCCAGCTCTGATGATGTTCTGCATAGAGATCTCCTTACGTCTGCTATGTTAAAACCACTACAGCTGGCCACCACCCTGACATCCTTTAGGAAAAGGATCTGGAACTGAGTAAAAAAATGAACTGCAATAATATTTACCTTTCCAGGCCATGGCTGAAATCCTTTATGGCAGGCAGACTGGGAGTTTTATGAGCTGATGTTATCTGTCTTATTTGTAGGGGATTGCACATGAAGGCATAATAACAAAACCGAACCAAAGGGATAAAGACAGACATCATGATGAACACAGCGGTTCAAGCCAGTCACCCCACAGCTTGCTCCATAAGGTATTCCCCTGCTTTACCTACTCATCAATCACTTTTTGCACTAGATTAAACTCTCCTGATTGGCATTTTCAGCACTCTGCTGTCCCACTGAATTCAGGCTTTAAATGCTTTGTTTTGGAAGAGCATCTCTGTTTGCTAATGAGTCCTGTTCAGTCACATCTATTTAAGCATCCCAGAAAGCTGTGCAGCCAAATTCCCTTCTTGCCCTCAGCTTCCCTCATTCTCTCCTCTCCACGTGGCTCTACAGTTTGGGATCCTGCGTACTGACAGGTCGTCCACAGCTCTCAAGCGATGGAATGACTGGCTAGCATTTACTGCACCAAAGGGAAACAGTGTGGCTTTTCACGGCTGTGCCTAGATGAGATGCTGTGTTTTGTACAGTGCAGCTGTTCCATTGTGTAGTTTAGAAAAAAGTTCCCATGAATCTAAAAACTATGAAAACATTTTGCTGGGTCACCTACAGCAGCTTCAGTTGTGTGCCATTAATGGGAATGACAGCAATATGTTAATCAAATAATCCTACTGAGTTTAATACGTGGGGCGTGTTCTGCCTTGCAACTCTTTTATTCCTGTAATTGGCGTATGACCCAGTTATAGGTTTATGATTATGATTTATTTTTCCACTGTGAAATTTTAAACCTACCGCATTGTTTTCAATTTGTAGAAATGATCTACGCATCTCTACATGATCCTTTAAATACCAGAGCAGAGGAGGAGTTAAAACCAAGAAACAGCATTCCCCTTGAATGTGTTGGCTGGTGCCTTTAAGGCATCCCTTTTTCATGTGGAAAAGGTGGGCTGCCACTTCCAGGAGATCTTAAAAATGATCAGATAATCAGTAGATTGGTACCTAGGACTGGTCTCTTTAAAAAATTCCCTTTGGGATGAAATACTTTGCTTGAACAATTCTAAACAGTTAGAAATAAAGATAAAGTACATTTTGAATTGTAATGTTATTTTGAATAAAAGTACCCAATGCTTTTTGTTTTGCAAGTGCTAAGCCAAGATGCTTTGCTGATTTCTGATTCATTGAGGAAAGAAAAAGGGGATGATGGGCAAAAGTGACTTTTTCATGGAGAAGGTGCAGGCGAAACCATTGCGCCCATCTCCTGTTACCTGCTGCAGCCAGGCCTGCTTTTTGCTGGATTAGTGTCGGGTGCTGATCTCCTTAATTACAGTGAGGGCTGCTCCCCTCTGTAGCTGCTTTGCCCGATTCTAAGAGGACCAGCTATGGCAAAAGTCAGGATTTGGAAGGAGCTGGCATTATCCAGAACCTCAACCTACAGAATAGTTTTTGCTTAGAATATTTTCACCTAGGACTGCGAACAAGGACACCTAATTTATACTCCCAGGCCCACTTGCTGGCTTGGGCAGGACTTGCAGAACGTGGTTTTGTCTCTTAGAGCCTTTACATCCACCTTTTCCCCTTTCTCCATCACCACTGTCCTTTGCCTGGCTTCTCTGGTTAGACTCTACGCTCTGCAAAGCAGGATGGATCACCTACCACGGTAGCAGCAGCGTTGAGCTCCATACGTGCCCTTTTCTAAAATGGATGTCAGTATAACACCATCAATCACCAGAGCCAAACACGCATTTCTTATTTTCTCTGCATTGGTAAATCTTGGTGCCCCACCCCGGATGTTCGAGCTGCCCCCTGACACAGCACATGGACCAACCTTGAGAGCGTGACAAACTTCAGAGAAACAAGGGTGGACCAGCACTGCAACTGAACTCCTTCTCTTCTGGCCCATAACAGACAACACAGCAATTTATTCATGCCCTAGGACTTACACTCAGTAGCCTCTTCATTGTAGTATGATGCGCTATTAAGTAAAGATAATGGTGAATGCAACCACAGGCAGTGAACAAACAGCTATTTGGAGATAAGTCAGGCAGCTAAATAGGCCCTTATGAGGCCAGTGCCACTGAACCCCGGACTCGGATGCCAAATTAGCTCCATCACGGGCCAGAGAGTTGGCCCACAGCCTGCGTTGGAGGGAGACAGAACTTTCGCTAGTGCATACAGGCAGTTCTAAATGCTTCTGCGATGCATATGACATACTCGTATGAATCCATTTGGGCTAACAAAGCGGTTATTTCAGCAACAACACTAACGAAGCCTGATTTACCATTCATTTGCAGCCCATGTTCCTACACTGTCAATGCAACAGCCTGAGTTCCTCCCTCCTTGCCATGACCATCTTTCACTTCTCTCTCCAACAAGAATACCCTCTTCCCCCACGTCTCATCATCCCACCCAGGGTAATCTCAGCCTTCTAAACATCCCCCACCCTTTGCCCAAGCGGTGGCGTGTGCCAGGGCTGGTGCAGAGAAGAGGGGAGAAAGGAAGGGGCAGATAACACAGAAAACGTCAGGTAGGACCAACATAGTATTACCTTCAATATTCCTTTTGCTGACTAGCAATAATCAAAAATCTTCTACTGGGAGGATCATTCAAGCTGGTCTCAGAAACACTCCCACAGCGTAAGGGCCATCCGGGTCTGGATGTGGCAGCAGCAGCAGAGGCATGCTCAGCATCTCCATCCCTGTCCCTGGGATCCCACCCAGCTGTCCAGGGCGGTGATGTCTCCTATAGCACAAACAGCCCTTTCCACAGAGAAGTCACAGCTCAATTCACAGGCTTTTGTGAAGGCTGATTCAACTGGGGCTCATTCATGCCTTTTCTCAGCTGCAGAACTAACACTTTGCTCTTTGCACAGTCCCACGGCTGTTGCAGGGGACGTTATTGCTCCGTGTGTCCACGAAACAGACTCCCCGCCTCATCCCAGTGCGCTGGGCCAAGCAGGTTTGCCCTAACAGAGACCAGAGACTTAAGTCACCTCGTTCAAGCCACCCAGGGCCTGGGGAGAGTCTCTCACCTGGGAGCACACACACGCAGGAGGTGGCTACCAGACCCCTCCACACGCAGCCCCACGACAGCCTGCAAACCCAAACAGCCACGGACCCTAAACTTCTCACACTGCTTGCTTTTTGTCTCCTGTCCTCCTCATGTCAATTCCTGGTGCAATCCCAGAAATAACATGGACAAATTCTTGGCTTGCTATTTTTGGCAGCTCCTCCCACTAAGGAAAGAGGGAGATTACACTGCGGGCTATTCAGGCAAGCTGGCACGCTGGCCACAAATATGCTTTCTAGCCCATACTGCTCTAATGATAAATCCTGGCCAAGCTGAACAGACAGTTTCAACTTCAGAGCGTGTTTGGAAGGGCCAGCGCTACGCTAGACAACCCACCTACGCGTTTAGAAGGTGCTATTTATTTATTAAGTATATTTAACGAGTAGAAATAGAGCTGTGTGGTGGGCAGGGTGACCAAGGGTAACTGGTGCGGGATGAGAGGCTCCGAGCTATCCTGGCATGTTAAACACATGCTGCCTGGCACCGCCACCTGGACCGTAAAGATAAGTAGCTGGGTGATCACCTTTTAATCTGTGCGTAATTAGCAAGAGGCACATGTCAATCGGCAGAGGCCAAAGCAAACGAGGCTGTTTACGGACACTAAGCCACAAAGAAACCTCCTGTATCCAACCTGGTGTGTCCCAAAGACGCAAGCTTAGAAATAACAACATTCAGCATTTCATCAGGTAGCCGCAGAAGCTGCACGCTGTGTATGGTACACGACAGTATTCACACCCAAAAACGCCGCTTTGTGTTATGGTAGGTGGTAAATGAAAGAATATTTTGTTACTCTGGGTTTACACTGCATTTACTACACCATGGCACCGTTTCTAGGAGTTTGTCACCAGTGATAAGAATAATATCCTTGGATTTTCCTTTTTTTTTTTTTTTTTGAATACCGTGCCCACGCACAACTCAAAACAGTACGAAACTGAGAAACACACCAAACAAGGCTGGTTTAAAGAAAATCAGGAGATTGTTTTTAAATTTACAAATACTTTGATGGCCAAAAGTCTGAAACAGTCCCAAGCTGAAGAAGATTTTTATGTGAAGTACATGGGATCTTTCATGCTTATGCATAATAGACAGGTTGCACCCAAACAAATCTGGCCAGGCCTAAAGATGTCAAATCATCCCTTTTGGGGCAGTGAACCTACTATTCGGTCCCAGAAGGTCTACCTCTTTCCCAGCTGGAGCTTGTTTAGACAAAAACCATAAGCTTAAACAATGCCAGCTTAGATCCTACTCTAGTTCTACATTTTTACAAATTCCTTCACTGTTCAGACCTAAAAATTTGATTTACCTGATCACAAAGGTTCAAGGCAGACATAACATTTGGATCTGGAAACAGGCAAGGATGTCCCCAGAGAGGACGCTGGCCAACTTGTGGCTTTGATTCAGAGCCACATCTCATTGTAGTTGGCATTACGGCCAGGATTAACTGCATAGCACCTCAAATCCTTTTACACGCCAATGAATCCATAACTCTGGATTCACAAGCCCTAACAGCACCACAGAAAGTAATTTGGGAAGTTTGAGATCTCCAGAGTCAAACATAAACTAGGGACAGGTAGGAGCATTATATCTGTGAGATGCTGGGTTCTGCTGAGGATCCAAGTTGTCACCCTGGTCCCAGCATTATGGGTTACAGCCAAAACCCCTTTCTGTCACATAAAAAGCAAGCAGAAGATGTATGTCCTAGTCCAAGACCTATTTCCTCGTCCTGTCTTACAGATCTCATGCTTTCTGCCACGTAGCCAACTGCGCAGTGGATGAAAGAGCAACTTTGTGCTGGAGCCCAGCAAAATCCACAAAAGATGTGCACATTTTGAAACCCCGGCGTATGTCATTACTCATAAAACAATTGCTGGGAGGCTTCAGAGGACAGGGTGGGAGGGGAGAAGAATCTGAGGAGATGGCATCTGGCTCATGGGATATTCAAGTGGAGAAACTTCACTTTCTGATGAAAATCAAAGTCTAGGTCATTGCCTTGACCAGCAGCCACACAGTCACCAAAACCTAATGCTGTGCCTCAACTAGAGCAAAGACATAGGAACATCTACGCTATGTCTAGACATAGATTAAAAGCACTCCTCTGAAGCATAGATTTAAATTGAGCCTACCAGTCTCTAGACAACCTAGACCCAACCTTTATTACACCAGTTTTCTTCAGGGGGACAGCCAGTAAATAAACTCCACAATGTCAGGGAACGGTGGAAGATTCTGCCAGGCCAGATGGAATTGTACAAAAGGGTGTCGACTTGACAATGCTAGTACAAAGAAAGCCCCCATGTTTGTAACTGTTAATGGGCCAGAAACTCACAGCACGGCCCTCCCAGTTAGATCTTCAAACATATAAGTGCTCAGCCTTTGCCGTGCTTTTGAAGATGCTGGATCACAACAACCAACTGGACTGCCAGCAAGAAATTCTCGCTCTATAAAGCATATTAAGTTGCCCAAACAGGAGTACTACCCTGTGCTACAGCAGCTATAATCTTATAGACTATCACATGCGGATTCCTGCTAAGGCAGGCTGCAAGGACTTCCATTTCAGTCCTCCTCTGCAAATGCCCATAATGTTCCTGAATTTTCTGAGCTGCAACTTTTCACACTGTTTTCTCTGCCAGTGTTGGCTTTCATTGTTTCTTTTAAATATAAACTTGGAGCAAAACCTCTTCAGATGTTTTTAGTTACGAATGTGTGGAAAAAAAATATAATTTTCTACATTAAAAAGAAAGTTTTGTGTGCAAGCGCGAGGGAGACACACAGAAGGAAAGAAGCCGGGGATAGCTCAAAAATGGCACATACTTTGAAACCTGAAACTTGGCATGGAAACGGTTCCTGACAAAGTGTATGCTCTGCTAAGTTTAGAAGAAATTGCGGTTGTAAAATAAAGCTACGAACACTTGAGAGTACACCCTAGCGCACAGACAGCAGAGGACACTGTGCAGATTTAGCTGTTAACCCACATGGGCGGCACGCACATGCCTGAGGATTGCTGTTTGCATCACAAGTAGCGATCGCAAATAAGGACCCTCCAGGTTCAAAACCGAACGCTCCTGTAGCTTGGGATAAAAAGAAGAAAATTTTAAAAAAGCTGAGGGCCTATTCTTCCAGTGCATACCAAGATATCTGAGCAAGTTGGGGTGTACTAAATGTCATAGGTAAAGCCTTGAGTTTGGGCCAGTGAGCCACTAATCGCTAATTAATGGCTTCTGTACCCAACAGCAACCTAGTGCCTCTTTCATTTAAAAGCCAAAAGCTCAATCCAACTAGACCTCCCCACCGCTCTAAGAGTAACCTGCCATTCCACAGCCTTATTACTCCTGCTTTTAACCCTCCCTGTTTCATCCAGTCACAAGGGGATGCAAGAGGGGAGGCAATGTCAAGGTAGGCAGAGCAGGGATGGCTGCCTGAGGAGCCCCCCCTTGGCAGGGATAACGTCCCTGGGATTAAACGGGGCGGCTGTCACCAGATGTGAGTCCCAGCACACCAAGGACAAGTAATCCCTGTGTCAGGGAGCAGCAATTAGATTAGACACCTTTATTTGTGTCAGGCCAGAGCTGGGATTGTTTCAAACTTCAGTAACAGGTACAGCGAGCACCCCCGAACACAGAATGATTCACACATTCACACTCAGAAATGCTCAAAGAGTTCAGGCATTCGTCCCCAGCCCCCTACCAACCACCTGCAGGAGAAAAACTGGCTGTTCAAGTAAGGCCAGGTTAAACCCAGAGTCGTGTATAGGGCAGCACGGGGGGTGGGAGAGGGTCAGCAATCCTGTAAGGAATTGCAGCAAGGAGGAGGAGAGACGTTCCTCCACTGGCTGGGCAAGGGGATGGGCGATGCGATTTTTAAATGAGAAAATTAATCTGTCAGTTGAGACTGGGACTTGGACAGTCTGGACAGACATGGATACTCCTCTGTGCACTGGTGTCCACCTGCAAGTTGCAGGTACCTGCACAATACCATACTTGTGCAGATACTGGCTGCTTTACCACAGAGCCAAGGGAGGCTCCAACAGTAGCTCATTAAGTCAGTCAGCCAGAGCAATGAGAGTGGAACTTGTTCTCACATGCCAAAGATGGAAGCTGCGCTCACGCTTGGGACTGAACTCTCAGGCCTCACAGAGGGTGGGGAAGGGCATCTCATTTTCAGTGACTGCCACTTAAAACTCCGCTGGGAGCTGATGGAGAGAACGTCAAACCTAAGAGTGCACCCACTTTCCCATCCTGGTGTAGCAGAGACCAGCTCTGGTTTTCCTCTGTTCCCATTCACATCACCTATGTAGTTGTTTCATAGATGTCCAACATGCTCCTGTGTATGATCATACCAGTCCTACCAGTGCACATCTGGCTCACGGAGACGTCTTCGCCTCTCACATTGCAGTTCTGCATCCTTCCGTTATTGCTATTTCTCTTTGCTCTGTCTAGCTGAACCCCGAGTGATGCATCCCCACGCTAAGTGCTGTTAGGAGAACAAGCGGAGGTTAGGCAGGGTGTTGATGCCGGTTAAAGTCTTTGTATACCAGCAGCTGCTACTTTGGTCTCCAAATAGCTGAAACTGAGACTGTGCTCAACAGTCAGCGCTAGTCCCAGCATTTCACCCCTCCACTTCTATCGTTACCCCCAAATCAACAGGTATGGTGGGAAAATAAGTTGACAAGAATAATAAAAATAGGCTGACAAAAACTGTCAACCCCAGCACAAGGCTGTCAACCACACAGACATCTGCTGAGATGTCTGTCCACCAGCTAACAGCTCCCCAGAGTGTATCAGCCTGGTATTTGCACAAAGTGCTGATTCCAAGCGGTCATGTTCATCCGTGGATCTCGCAGCACCATACTGAGGAAAACAGGTAGGAAAAAAAGTAGAGTTATTCCTGTTTTTTGCAAGACGAAGCACAGAGCAGCTCTGAGGTTTAAGCCCAGCTGAGCAGTGCTCGTCGGTACTGGCAGCCATGGATCCAGCCTCACGCCGTCCTGGCTTCCTCAGTCCCAAACTGCGCAGGCACTCAAGAGCCTTGAGGACAAGAACAGTCCCATGAGGAGCTAGAAATAACAGCAGCTCCATTTCATTTTTATATTCAAAGTACACGGTACGTTGCGGTTGCACAACCAGCTGCGGCAGCACTTCACCAGGGCTCCAACAGCCCCCTTCAAATTTAACTTGGGAGACTACACTTGACCAGCGAACCTGTCTGGAAGGAGCCTCCCAGCCCTCGCCCTGCTTACTGACATTTCCAACAAAAGGTTCAATTTGTGTAATTTGGGAGACGAGCTCTCTGTTTGCCCACCTTTACAAGCTGGACTAGAGCAACCAAACCCATTTCACTCGGGAAATTCTGTGTGGACACACAGATGCGCAGAGGCAAATACACAAGCTGAGGCTCAGCGTGCCCTTGTAAACACCACATTTCCTTCCTCACACATACATGTAAAAAATTGGGATGGTTTTGAACACTCTGTGTTCAGAGAAACCTTTCATTTTAGTTATCCTGGGTCAAAGCAAATAACATCACGTGGTACATCAAGGCGGTTTCTTCCGGCTTTTTATATTTGGAAAACACTGAGCGCATTTTTACAGATCCAAGTAATGTCCAAACAGGCACTGGCATCACTTCATATGAGTTCTACCATCCTCTGTGCTGCAAGCATGGAAAATAAAAAAAAACTCAGACACTAGGGAATGACCTGAACTTTGATCTGAAGCAAACCTGCACGGAAGGTTGGGAAAAAAATCACATATGCAAATTATTTTTGCATTTGTCATTTCCCAGCTTTTTTTTTTTTTTGCTTTTTTGTTTGGTGCTTTTGTGTTTGTTGTTTGGGGTTTTTTTTGTGTGTGTTTTGGTGTGTTGGTTATTTTCTTTTCATCCTGTTCTGGGGAAAGGCTACCATAAAGTTTATTTGGAAGGGAAGTCACGGACACAGCACACAAAAGTCTGTTCTAATAAGATTTCCAGTCCAAATTTCCTAAATTTAGGACACTTGCATATTGGGAGTTTTACAGGCATCCAAACTAGAGTTAATTGAATACAAAACTTGCGTCATGAAACCCGAGATACAAGTTGAACATACTGACCTTACGCAGCATTTGACCAGACCTTAAGCGCAAGAATAGGCAGATTTGGGGAACACTTTGGTATGTCAAAGAAACCAGGTAAAATGATTTTTCATATGTTACATTGTCTAACATAGAAAAGACTGCAGGAAAGCTTCTCTGGCATCAGAATCTTGGCAGAATCAAGGAAAAGGTTTAGATATTGGTGGGGATAATGAGAAGACACACTTAGAAACAAATGGCTTCAGGATCCTGGTGCTCCAAGGCTGAACCTGGGAGACGCCAGCAGGAAAATGTCTCCTTTGAAGACTGCATGAACATCCACCTCCTGGCTCATGCACTCTAAAGCAAACAGCCCACGTCAGAGGTAGGATGTCAAAGAGTATAAGAGGGACTTCGGTAGCACTACCAATTTGCCTGTGTGGTGAAGGAAGTTGGAAAACCAGACTACTTTGCTGATACTTTCAATCCTGCCTCAGTGATCCACTGAGTGTGGTTCCTGACCCGGAGCTGCCTGGGGCAGGAGCGGGCCTTCATGCAAGACTACCTCAGCATGACCACAAATACATTAAAAGAAAAATAACAAAAATTAACGTGTATCCAAAGCAAGCTTAGGTCCAGATGCTTTTTTCAATGGGAAACTGTGTCAGTGGGTGATGTTGCAGGTGATTTCTCTGATTCTGTTAAATTCAACAAAGTTAGGTGGCCACCAGCAACCTTGAAACAGCCAATGCAGCCTTGAAGCAAGGATGAATTTCAGGATTGCCCTAGAGAGCTGCAACCACACAATGTCTCTCTTCTCCTACTGAGGACCAAACTTGCATGGCTCTGCTCCAGCTGTAATGAGAATCATGTTACTGAGATAATACCAGAGAGACAAGAGCAGCCTGGATTCACACCATTTCAGCCGATGCATATTTTTGTCAGGGGACCAGTATCTCAAACTCACACGCCATTTATTAGTCTCTCCTCTCCCATGGGAGCTATTTTGTGAGTGAAGTGAAGGAATTCAGGCCAGGTCTCTTGCTCTCCCTGCTTCTCCTCAGCAGAGTCCTTTTAATGAGAAAAATCATGCAACAACTGGTGACGTATGCACAAGCATTTCTGCCAGCATAGCTCTGCAAGGCAGGGATATGAAGAGGTGTGATCCTTCACTGATGGAGCTGTGCTGGCAACAATCCCATGTGTAGATATGGTTATACCAGGAACCCCCTGCCCAGCCCCCCCCCCCCCCTTTTTTTTTTTTTTTAAAGCAAAGTTAACTTCTGTTGAGCTGTATGTCTGTGTCTGCACAAAGGTATATTTTTTCTTTACATTCTGCCAGTACAAAGCCCAGCTATGGCCAGATGAGGAAGTATTTGGTGGGTGTAACAGCCTTTGGTGTCCTATTTTGGGCTGGTGTTCACAGTGTAATCAAGACCTCAGATTTTTTGTAATAGATGAATGCAATTCAGGCTTATCCCTTGACACGTCTCAAAACAGCTTTCTGGGAAGACACGAGCGAAGGGGGAGAAAACATGACTGAAAGGTCTAGTCACACGCACAAAATGAAAAGCAACTGCATTTTCAGACTGTGTTAGTCTCGAGAAAAATTGAGCAGTAGGTCTTACTGATGGGGCTATGGTGGATGGATGGATGGAGACAGAACAGATGAAGAGAGAAATAAACACAGCTAAAAGAAATTCTGATTTCTGATCAAGGGAATATATTCATGGAATATGGCATGAGATATTTGCCCAGCTGAACATACATCAGCAGCAGGCAGTGTGACCCACAACCGCAAAGTGAGAGAAAGTTGTTGGCAGCAGCAGTCCATGAAAAGGACATAAATAATTAGAGTTCTTCTAAACAAGGTCAAGTTTTCACTGCTGCTTCTCTTCCTCTATTTAGCAGTCAAGGGAGATGGTTCAAAATGATTCAGGGCAAGTTTTGTCCTGGTAAATCTCAGAGCAGGGTAAAAGATTTGAAAAGAATCAGAGCCTACCTCTTTACCACAAAGTTTGCTGTTCATCAAATGTGAGCTGAGCCATGACCTCAGCAAGTCCTGGAAGATTAGCTGGCTGCATCGTCAAAGCAGTGGTCCTGATGGGAACTTGGTTGCTGACACCTTGAACTGTTTTAAGACGTTGCTGCAACTTTCACATCCCGCCCCACAACACGATGGGTCCCCTTGAGCACTGAACCATGGCATATCTCCAACAGTGCTGCCCCTTTAACTTCTCACAAGAGGGGAAAAACATACAGCTTTATCTGCAGATAGGGACTAAAAGGGTTGTGGCTGTTTTATTTTTTAAATTATTCAATGCAATTTAAATATCCCTCCCTTTACTGCTGCTACATGAGTGGTTGATTTGGGGTGGTTGGAATATAATCATCAGTTCTTCAATACTATGGACATGGCTTGGACATTTGCCTTTGCATCATCTCCTTAGCCCAAACAGCCTTGCCTTCCACAACTTAATGGAAATACAACACAGCCAGGAAGTCAGAAAAGAGAGCAGCTGAGGTTAATATATTAAGATTTCTACTTTGTATTTTAATGTAAAAACTCCTGGAAGCAACTGACTGATCACAGAGTCTCTCTCCCAAAGCAAGACTCTTGTTCTCATAATCCTCACTTCAGGTAAAGAAACATCCAGGAAAAAAATAATGCTGTGCTCAGTGCCTGGATCTTCATCATCCACCTTCAAGCCTCCATACTCCTCTAGAAGACAACACAGAAAGAACACCTGTTCTTGCTGCTGGCCATTTCATACTGAAAATCCCCACAATTCCCCTCCAGCATGAAGACATCCATCAGAAGAAAGTTATTTTAGATCTGACAGGCAGTCAGGGGCAAAGCAGGATTGTTACATAAAGCATCAGTGGGAGTAAACAGGAACATTACTCATAGGCAGTAATGCTTCCATCTCGAGGGACCCTCACTGTACCACACAGGCTCTGGGATTCCTCCGAGTGATTAAATACATAGATCAGCTTTTTGGCAGCTATTCGAGACTTCATACCACGTACCTGCCCTTTCTCCTGTATGTATTTCCTGTTTATGTGTGCTTCTGCTGATGCTATCTGTCTCCTTCTACGGAATTTGCACTTAGCACAGGAGGGTCTTTTCCATCTGCAGCCAAAGGATGGAGCATCTTGGCTTCTAAGGAGCCCTTACAATGTCTGGGTAAAGATTTACCTACTTGAGTACATCGTCCTACTGAAATGTCACGCAACCATCACTGCTGTATTCTCATTTGGAAGCACTTTGTACCCATTTGGCATTTTTCTAACAAAACTGTGCTAGGATAAATGACCATTAGTGCTCAATTATGACAACCTCTAGGATGAGACACCCCCACCAGCCAGCACTAACTCGTGGATTGATGATTGTGACACAGAGGGGACACAGGAATTCTCTGCCCTTTGGCCAAGTGAATTTTCAAGCTCTCTCATCATTCACAGCACAACCTCTCCTAACATGTGAAGTAACCACAGCCCCATGTTGCCTTGGTGTCCAATGTGCTCACGTACTGCACCACTGAGAATGTGTGCATCATCTGGACAAGCTCAAGCTATGTTGCCAGAAAGGAACAGCGCATGCTCCACAAACAGCCTCTTGAACTGACATTCCCTAAGTCAACCCTCCCAGCTGAAAACTGGGCTCCATAGGAAATAACCCACTTGCAGGACCTTAGGAAACACCAGGCTTTCTTCCCTTAAAAAGCATTATTCTCTTGTTGGCTGATGGCACCTCTTTGTCTGGGCAGAAGTGCAAAAACTGATCCTGGAAGCCAGCGCCTACTGTGGCCTTCAGAAGTGAATGCTACCACCACTGCCCAAGCATACTCCATCTTCTTAACTTGTGAACTAGTTGGTTGTCTGTCTCCTGTTTTGTGACACGTATCACGGGTAACTATCACCAGACAAAATGACTGCTGGAACTGCTGAAAAGTGGCTTTGTGTCCAGGCCTGCAGCTAATAGTGTCTTCCTACTGCCCTTTTGGGAAGCATTATGTAGCCTCCTGATTCCACTCCCCAGCTCCTGTTGACTTCAAGAGACATGCACCTGACAAAGCCCTCTCCCTTCTAAAACCCTGTGCAAAGGATATGGCTGGGATAGAGTTAATTTTCTTCCTAGCAGCCCGTATGGTGCTGGTTTAGATTTGTGACTTCATCAGCGTTGATAACACACCAATGTTCTAGCTCCTGCTGAGCAGCACTTGCAGAACATTAAGACCTTCCTTGTTTCTCATTCTACTCTCCCAGTGAGTAGGCTAGGGGGTGGGCAGGAGGCTGGGAGGGGACACGGGTGGGACCAAAGGGAGTGTTAGTCTTCCCAAGGTAGTCATTGCTCAGAGACTGGCTGGGCACTGCTCTGCTCATGTGAGGTGCTGAATGACTGCTTTTGCAGGACTTGGGGTTTTTTGGGGGTGTGGGTGGTGGTGTGTGTCCCCCTCTTTTTTCCCTTCACTTAAAGTGTCTTTATCTTGACTCAGGAGTTTTTCCTCACTTTTGCTCTTCCAGTCCTCTCCCCCCATCCCACTGGGAGAGGGAGGGAGCAAGCGGCCAGATGAATGTTTAGCTGCTGCTTGCCATCAACCCACTGCATCCTAAGACCCCCAGAAGAACATTTTCAGGCTAATCGTTACTGGACTTCACTATTTTTGTAATCACAGCTAAAACCACCCTGTACCACCCAAAAACTCCATTTAGCTCTGTCTCAGATTGCCCTGCATTTTAATTTTTGTTCAGATCTCATAGTCACTTCAAACTTTAGGACATGCTAATTCAAATAAACCTAAGTAAAGACGTGTAGGGGCCCAGGACGCATTGCACCTGTAAGACATCATCACAATACTTTTCAGCTTTCTAGACCTCAAACCCTGAAGTTCAGGAAGTAAAGCTGTAGATTTGGGGCAACGGCATTTGGGCTGGATTTGGATTCCCAAATCCTTCCCCTCCTAGGAGTCAAGTCTTCCTGAGACACTGAGGAAGCAGAGAAAGGAAAAAACAATCTCAGTCCATCAGCTTTTGTGCGACTCTCAGCCATGCCCATCTCTGGATTTTGTTCTCCAGTGCTGAAATGTTTCAAGCTGTTCAGATAGGGAGAGCTGTACTTTTGGAGGCTGTCCAAACCATCCATTAGGCTTCTCTTAGTGAATAAATTGTTCTGCTTGATTCACAGGCAATGCTGATGTCTCTGAAGGGAGTTAACCAGAACATAACCAGGACTAGTGCATAGCACTGCGCAAGTGATGAGTACCAATTTGATCAATACTGAAATAAACAGCATGAATTTTACTCCAACTGAAATATAAGTTAATGATGTCCTGAAAAGTAGCTCTGTAGAGGCAGAGAGAATGCTTCTGCAGGTATGCAACCACCCCTGAACCCATTTCAAACATTGGCTGCTCGTGGTTTGAATGGGTGTACTCTTAACTGGGTAAAAAAACGGCTGGATGGCTGGCCTCAAAGAGTGGTGGTGAATGAAGTTAACTCCAGTTGGCAGCCAGTCACAAGTGGTGTTCCCCAGGGCTCAAGTACTGGGACTGGTTCTGTTTAATATCTTTATCAATGACCTGGACGAGGGGATCGAGCGCACCCTCAACAAGTTTGCAGATGACACCAAGTTGGGTGGGGAGTGTTGATCTGCTTGAGGGTAGGATGGCTCTACAGAGGGATCTGGACAGGCTGGATTGATGGACCAAGGCCAATGGCATGAAGTTCAACAAGGCCAAGTGCCGGGTCCTGCACTTGGGCCACAACAACCCCATGCAGCGCTACAGGCTTGGGGAAGAGTGGCTGGAAAGCTGCCTGGTGGAGAAGGACCTGAGGATGTTGGTCGACAGCCGGCTGAATACGAGTCAGCAGAGTGCCCAAGTGGCTGAGAAGGCCGACAGCATCCTGGCCTGTGTCAGGAATAGCGTAGTGAGCAGGACTCGGAAAGTGATCATCCCCCTGTACTTGACAATGGTGAGACCCCAACTCGAGTACTGTGTTCACTTTTGGGCCCCTCACTACAAGAAAGACCTTGATATTCTGGAGCATGGGCAATGAAGCCGGTGAGGGGTCTGGAGCACAAGTCTTATGAGGAGGTCTGAGGGAACTGGGGCTGTTTAGCCTGGAGAAGAAGAGGCTGAGGGGAGACCTTATCACTCTCTACAGCAACGTGAAAGGAGGCTGTACAGAGGTGGATGTCCACATCTTCTCCCAAGTAACAAGTGATAGGACAAGAGGAAAGAGCCTCAAGTTGCACCAAAGGAAGTTTAGGATGGATATTAGGAAAACTTTCTTCACCGAAAGGGTTATCAAACATTGGAACAGGCTGCCCAGGGAAGTGGTTGAATCACCATCCCTGGAGGTATTAAAACGAGGAGTAGACGTGATGCTCAGGGACATGGTTTAGTGGTGGTTTTGCGAGTGTTAGATTGATGGTTGGACTTGATGATCTTAAAGGTCCCTTCCAACCTAGATTATTCTATGATCATCCTTTGCAGCATTTCTTATCCTCATTTTCTCCACCAGATTGTCAGAGCCACTAGGTGATTGTCGCACACACTTCCCCACCTTTCTCTGCACACAGTGATTGGCAAAATCTCTGTTCTCAGACCCACTGCAAGAGTTTCTGTACTTCCTACAGCATCTTTCCATTACAATACCACTACCATGGTTCTCTGAGCCAGTTCTAGGACACCAGCACTTCACAGAACTACATTGCAGCTCTGTGCTCAGCTCAGCTTCCCTCAGGAGCTGCTGCCTGACCACCTCGAGCACAAAGTGATCATCACCAGCAGCTCCAATTACTGTCATTTTAACTCTCACAGTCATTCTTCATCACTGGATGTATCAAATTGCACCCAGCAAGGTCCCTCTTGCTCCCTCCCCCTCTTCCTTCTATCTTGCCTTGCACAAGGCCCTCTTCTGCCTGGTGGGATGCAATCCAACTCTGTTGACACTTAACCTTGCCTGAAGAGTCTACAACCTAGGACGATAACAAGCATTTCATTAGCAGTTCTCTCAAAGGGTACAATGATAATAACTCAACCATGACCAAAGTGGTTGACCTTGCAGACTGGGTGTCATGTCTGCTTCTCACTGCCCATGGAAGCATGAAGAGATCCCTAACAGCCCAAGGTGGGGACAAGCACATCTACAAGCCCTCACCAGTAGGAGCTCTGCATGTAAGTGGAGCAGGAAAGATTTTAGTCACCAGCGTAAGAGCTACCCATACTTCTAGAAGTATTTGTGAGCAGACACTGAGCCCTCAAATGCCAACTTCACTTCAGTCAGGCAGATGCAAATTTTGAGGATTTCCATTAAGGTTATTCAAGGTACATCTTTTTCCCCTCCAGAATAATCAATTGCCTATCTGGCCTACCATCTACATTGCAAACACTACCCAAATGCTTCCAGTGCTGACAAATGTATTCTTCCATCATTGCTCAATCGCTATTTGCTCAGTTTAGCTCTGCATGTATTATAATAGCATTTAAAGACAGAGCCAGCCTTCAAAACCAGATGAATCTGAAATTAACAACAGAGGCATTTTCGCTCTGAGGTCTGGATGAGAGCATAAAATAACTGAACTTTGTTCCTGTGGCTTATTACATCATCCGGCCCCTCTTTGACTGAAAATATTTCTATTCCTCATTCCAGACCATCTGTTCTTCAGAAAACTTCTCTCCATTTACTTGAAAGAAAAAAAAAAAATCCCTAACTGGAGGCAAGGGCGCTTCCCCCTACTCCCCCCCAAGAAAAGTATGTTCGTAATTAAGCGAAGAGTATTGCATGTTTATTCCTGCTAGTGCATGTGCATGCATACACACGTGTGCGTGCATGCCTATTTTTAGTTACACTGTCAAAATCAGTCTAATATTTCACAGCAAAGGAGGTCGTCTTGACCCAAAAAACACATCATTATTTCTAATTAGGAAATAAAGAAACAGAACTGTCAAAAATATCTCTCTGCAGGGGATCCATACTGTGAGATGACAGGACTTTTCCCTGCTGTTGTGTTTTCTTTAGCTTTAGTTTACTGTGGTGTGAAGGCTGAGCCCAGTGAAACTTGTTAGCTGGCAGGGAAAGGAAGAAGGGGGTTAGGACAATGGTGCTGCCCTCACCTTCCTGTGCGGGTTGGGAAAGGCATTTTGGGTCTTCTCTTCAGACAAAAAAGCATACTCCTGCAACAGAGGTTCACCTCATTCAGAACAACCTCACCTGCCTGTACTGTGTTCAGGCTGTCTCTGCTGCTACACCTTTTCTTGCACTGGAAGGAGACCAAGCTGAAACAGTAAAACCAGTTTCTATTGGTGTAACCCATGCCATCAGTACATGAGTTACTTCCATTAAGACAGCGAAGCACACCTCTAATGAGAGAGGTATTCTCCTCCTTTTGCCATCTATAATGGGGAAATGACACATTGCCCTTTGTCTTATCCTTCCTTATTATAATCACTTCAGGAAAAAAAAACAATAATTTACCATTTGCCAGGCCAGTGCCTGGTGGGTCTCGACTGAGTTCATGGCCTCGGGACACAACTTGAGCACACACAACAGCAGAAGCATGGAAAGAGAGCTTCACTGAACTGTCTGCAGGAGCAACGCCCACATGCCTGCCAGGTCATCGGGACACGAATGCTCTGAAGAAATCCTAAATGACTCAGGGCTGAGCTCATTTGAAACAATGACTGCAAAACCACACGCAAAGGGGTGAAACCCCCTCTAACGACCACACTGATGAATTCTCAGAAATTGTTGGCCAAGAGGAAACGCATTTGTATTGTTTGACAGATGGAAGTTACTTGGGCAAGGCTGCCCAGTGGCAATTTTCTCCTCTGGCAGAGCAAGGAGGCAGAGCAGACCTCCAGGATGTGCCTCCGAGGTGGTAGGACCCAGCAGGCAGCACATGCTCAGACTCAGCCATTCACACCTTCCTTAGGAGCCAATTTATTTTTCCCAGGACAGAGGAGAGGCTGTATAAATTTGAACAGTGACACTCAGGTCAGATTGGTTGCTTGGTTGGTTGTTTTTCTTTCAGCTATGTCTTCAAGCTAGACAAAAAATTCCACCGCGTGGAACACAGCACACTGCACAACAGCCCAGACTGGCAAGGTTTCTAGGTAAGGTTGGATAAGATCATTCATACTTCATGCTCATCGTACTCTCAGTATCTCTGTTAACATCCTCAACATCTACCTAATTTGGTCTCTGATCCACTTAGATCTGTACTGGGACCATTAGTAGTTGTATGACAAGGAACTCCACTGATACAAGTCTACTTTGCTGCTTGTTGTGTATCAAAAATTGCCTCTTTCTAGATACAGAATCACAGAATCGTCAGGGTTGGAAGGGACCTCTGGAGATCATCTAGTCCAACCCCCCTGCCAGAGCAGGGTCACCTACAACAGGTTGCACAGGACAGCATCCAGGTGGGTTTTGAATGTCTCCAAAGTGGAAGACTCCACAACCTCTCTGGGCAGCCTGTTCCAGTGCTCCACTACCCTCAAAGTAAAGAAGTTCCTCCTCATGTTAAGATGGAACTTCCTATGTTCAAGCTTGTGCCCATTACCCCTCGTCCTATCAATGGGCACCACTGAAAAAAGACTGCTCCCATCCCCCTGGCATCCTCCCTTCAAGTATTTGAAAGCATTAATAAGATCCCCCCTCAATCTTCTTTTCTCNCTGGGGAGCCCGGAAGTGGACACAGTACTCCAGATGGGGCCTCACCAGGGCAGAGTAGAGGGGGAGGATGACCTCCCTCGACCTGCTGGCCACACTCCTTTTGATGCCTGCTGGCCACACTCCTTTTGATGCACCCCAGGATGCCATTGGCCCTCTTGGCTGCCAGGGCACATTGCTGGCTCATGGTCATCCTGTTGTCCACCAGGACTCCCAGGTCCCTTTCCACAGAGCTGCTCTCCAGGAGGTCGGCCCCCAACCTGTATTGATGCATGGGGTTATTCCTCCCCAGATGCAGTACCCTACATTTACCCTTGTTGAATTTCATTAAGTTCCTCTCTGCCCAACACTCCAGCCTATCCAGGTCACGCTGTAAAGCAGCACAGCCTTCTGGCATATCAGACACTCCTCCCAGTTTAGTGTCATCAGCAAACTTGCTGATGGTACACTCAGGATCTATTCATGTGCTTCTGGGTTGTAATTCAGACGTTGTTACACTTGAAGCAGAGAGGTTTCAACATAACAACTGAAAAGATTATGGTATATAAGACTATAAAAACCTGAGCAGGAAACCACTGAGGGTTTGAAACATTTGAAGTCTGTAGAGACATGGTACACAAAGAATGGAAAAGAGAACAGGGATTCAGAAAGATGAGATCAGCTCTGGAAGGAAGTAAGTGCTCTCCTGGGGTCTGCAACCCACAAATACAAAGCAAAACCAGGTTCAAACTTAAACGCTTTCCAGCAAT
The DNA here is from genome assembly GCA_013398815.1 of Ibidorhyncha struthersii. Taxonomy (NCBI): domain Eukaryota; kingdom Metazoa; phylum Chordata; class Aves; order Charadriiformes; family Charadriidae; genus Ibidorhyncha; species Ibidorhyncha struthersii. The sequence goes on from VZSZ01000260.1 coordinate 167,604, forward strand.
AAAAGGAAAAAGACCCATGACTTTCATATTTTGAATGAGGCCACTGAAACGCCAAGTAAGAGGCAAGTATGTCCACCTTCAAGCCATCATGCACCCACTTTTTCCCCAGTTCGAACTACTGAGCAAATCCCACCCAAGTTCTTTGACAGATCGTAGGGTGCAGTAGACATGCTCCTGCATAAACATACCTTCTGCCTCATTTCGTCAGCTTTCGCAGAAAGGGGCACTTACGCATTCACACGGTACTTCATTAGCCACCACGCAAAGCCCTAAGGACAACTTGCAAGAGTCCAGTTGGACATAAGTAGTAGTGACAATGTTATCTGGTGGGATCACTCATCTGCGACACGTTTCCTAAGTGCAGAAAGAAAACCCACACTACTGACTTTTAGTAAAAAGAAAAAAAAACACACATCAAGCAATATGCTTTAAGTCTGCATTCATGTTGAGAATGAAATGAGTTCATCATGTCCTGCTTTATCCACAGGGGTACAAAATGCAAGTGGTTTGCCTTTCTTTTCCTACCTCTTTTTGACATTGTCAGGAGACTCCCTTATGCCTGAGGAGTACATCAAGCAGATAGCTACCCTCAATCCATTTAGCTCCATAAAACAGAGAGGTCATGCTCACAATGAATTTCATTTCTCATACAGAATGAAACAGATCTTGCAAAGTGTATTATTTCAGAGAACAGAGTTTAAAGAAAGTACTTTCCTGTAATGTCTACGCACCATAGGTACAGGCAGCAACCTTGGTTTTGTTTCATGACAATTTACTGGCACAAAAGATCTAAGAACTGGGCCTTTACATTTTTAAATCTCTTGATGTGTCTGGTTTACAGACAAAACTATTTGCTTATAGAAGTTATTGTCCTTTCCTACTGCATTCCATAGGAATACTGCCCTTGACTTTAACAGGAGCAAAGCAACCTGGTAGTGAAGGAAGATGCTTTTCTGCAGATACAACTTACACGTGCAAAATATACTTCTGTGTCCTTGAGCCTGAAGTTTCTAACCCCTTCCTGACCCNTGTTTTCCCAGTTCACTACATCCTGCTGGAGGGTGTCCTGCTCTATGCAATAACCCCTCCGACTTCCAGCACGGCACCTCTCTGGCTTGATCATGTAGCCCAGACCAGAGGTAAGTAATGCACAGCAGGAGAGAGTCTTTTCTTCCTGCTTGTCTGTAGCTTCATCTTTCTACTTGCCTCTGGATAGTGTTACTAAACACTGACAATTTTTTCAAGCTTAGCCAGAATGGGCACAACTGATTTCCTGATGTCCTGGAACCCATCCAAACCATCCATTAGCCACGAGTTCACAAACTGATACATCTTCCAAAAGGCTCATGGGCAACAGTATTGTTTCTAAAAAGAAGTTAACTTCGGGTAAATGAAAGTAAGATTTACTGCTTGGGACAGGTTGCATGCAGTAAATAACTCAGAATTTATGAATTGTCATCTGTAAGACTCCATTCATCTGCAGCGATAAGGGGCCCTCGGGCTACTCAGTGCAGTAACTCTCCATTAAATCACTGTTATTTATGTGCATCGCTGTAGGAGGCCTCGATATGGATCACGTCTCCATGGTGCTAGGTGCTACCCAAACACTATGACAGGTCATCACAGTCACATTATCCCCATAGTGGTAGTTGATATGGCCTTGAGTAGGAAGTCCTACCAGCATCTCCTCCTACACCTCCTCTGCCATCTGCTTCATTAGCAGGCGATGGAGAGCATTTGTGAGCCAGACAGGTAGCTTGTTCTGGGGAAGGGGACCCTCAGTTCCTACTCACAAAGTTGAGTCCTTGGCATGGTGATCACCAAGGCACACCGAGGCCACAATGGAGCCCCAGAGATGTACTGCCATACAAGACCTTCCCCCACACTGCTCCCTCCCACTGGCTGCTGCAGGCTCTTCAAGGCCAGGCTTGTTGCTATCCATCAGAAAACATAGCACCCAAATTTAGAGACCTGTTCTTCCCCTTCAGCACAGAGCCTCTGGCCTTCCTCCCAGACTCCACAGTGTTCTCGGCAGCATCAGTCCTGAGCAGCGAGAGGTCCCTGCTATTGTCACTAACATGGATCTGCAGAGGCTCCTTCCTACTGTCATTTTCTGTGTTTTCACTATTATTGAATTCCCTCCAATCACACAAAGCCTGTAATATTGCATTGCCAAACGTGGGGTGGATTTCTCACCCCTAGATAGCTCACCAGACCCTCATGATTCACCATGCACAACTGTTGTCTACAGTGCATGTCCCAAACGTACCTTACAGTGAGGACTAGTAACAGCACCCACTTCATGTTAAACCAGAGCCCTGGGGTTTTGCTGCTTCAGATCCCTCAGTTTGTCCAACACCTACGATCTTTTTTAGCAGTTTCACACACAACTTCCAGAAATATATTTTCAGTAACACTGTTGCAAAATGACCTCAAGGGACTGAGTGTCGTAAACGACAGAACCACCATGACTCCCAATGTGTGCAGCCCACGAAGCTGAGCCATCTGCTTCTCAACACTCTGAGCAGAGCTGACCCTTCAGAAACTCTCCACCCTAGGAGCTGCTGGCAGTGCATGGTGGAGGGGAAAACTTTACTTCAGGCTTGTGGGTTTTTACATCACAGTCAAAAAGAAAAATTTCCTGAGTCCCCATCTGTTTTTTCAGTATAAGACATTGATTTTCTGTGGCAAGGGGGTTGTTAATATGGGACAGAGACACCCCTATGAAACACCAGCTGTTTATGATTACCTGATACCATGTCATATAAAGACTGTTACCACCAATAGAGCGTATAGACCAGGCTTCATTGCAGTCTGGTGTGTGTCTCTCTCTCTCTCTACCCCTCTTCCTAGAGGTTTGATGAGACTCAAACATACAGATATTCACATGGTGGGTGAATAACCACTCAAACAATATGAAAATTGCCATGAGCAAAAAGTACTTTAAGCCATCAGTGAGCGAAAGAAAACAAAACCAGAAAACTTTTACCAAAACCACTCAAAATGGAGAATGCAGGAGAGAAGCAGTGCCAGGGCGGCTTGTACATCCGTGTGAAAATGGTACCCTTGGACAAGCGGGTTGAAGTCTTCCCCACAGTGACACCCAACAAGCAGACCTGTCTGCATGCAGAGGCCACCTGCTATCAATTCTGCTGCACCACCAACAGCGCAAACCTCAGCAAGGCTCAATTCAGACAAAATAGAAACCCATCAAAAAACCAAAATTATCATGTTGCTTTCACATTCTTTTCCTGAGGTTGACAAGGTTTAACTAACAGCTTGAATCTGCCACTGACTTTGCACACAGACCTATGGAAAACACCAGAATTTAACTCATTTTCTGGATATTATTTGTGGTAGAAGGTAATTCTTAATAACCCCTCAGAGCCATTCAGTGTCTAATTGTAAAAATAGTTTCACAGTTAGCTTGTATGGAAAAAAACAGGTGATTTCAAACAATCTTTTAAAGCTGAAATTCAATCTGACAGACCTCAAGCCACAAATTTTCAGAGTTACCTAGAAGGAACCATTGAGAAGAAAAGTCGGCTTGAGCAACTCACCTCCAAAACACTGAGGTTTTCTCCATCAGCTGCAGCAAGCAATGGCCTCAGCACTGGCTCCACTTCAGGAACAGAGCAGTTGAGCATCACGCAGCAACGAGAGCAAAACCTGTGATCCTTGGAGGAGCTGCTGGTCTCGTACGTGGGAGATCCGGGTTCCCCTTCCACTGCTAGCGCTGATGTTCCTGCATGCTCCCAGCCAGCCACAAGATTAGCAATTCTGTTGAAGAGAAAGTGAAAAAATTCATGTCTTGCTGGTCATCTTGCCTGGTAAGAGTGCAAAGCCCCATGGAGCAGGGCTATCTTTCCCCATCTGTTCTGCCCAGCCTGGATGGCCACTGTCAGACAGTCTCAAAGCACAAATCCTGATGAGCAGTGGCTGCTAAGGAGCGTACACGTTGCAGACAGACACAGATGGGGACACCCCCCTGCCCCAAACTCTAGTCTGTGTTTCCTTAGCAGGAGCGAAGCAGTACGATGAAAAGCCCAGGCTCTGATGTGTTAATAAAATGCCAAGAGGAAGCCCAGCTACTAAAACACCTTTTTGGAAACCCCACTAATCTCAAGTCTCCTGATTTACACACATACTAGTTCCTGCTCCCTGGAAGAGCACTCACTTTTGCTTTTAAGCACTCAGCAAGTTTCATGTTGCACCAGAAAAATATATTTTGTACAGATTATTACAGGCATTTAACTTCAAAATCCTGGTCAAAACCATGCATCTAACCTGCCCTATGGTTTTAACAAACCTCCAAACAAAGGCCAGGCAACTTACTGTGTTTGACACAGAGTAAGGTGCTGCCTTGGCAGGGCTGAGAGGGCCATACCTCATTTCCCAGCCATCTCCAGGGACACCACAAATGTCAACTATCAGGCAACAAGCCGGTCACCGTGACATGCCACAAGGGGTCCCTGGCTTCGAGCAAACCATCACTTTGTTACAGTGGCTCAAACAGAAACTTTGGGCCGGATTGCAACACTCTATAGTATCTCTCAGGGGGATGAGGAGTGAATCTCTGGGGACAGGTTTTAGGACCTGTGTTTGGCAAGCGTGGCTCTAATACACAGCCAGCATCTCTTCAGAGACTCAGAGGTCTTGGCTACTAACGTTTCTTGGTGGCTGCAGACTGACTGAAGCCAACAATGCTAACGAGGCTTTCCCCAGCAAGGGTGGAGGCACTTAGGGGCACTTGTTGGCCACCAGACACAGCAGCACAGCACTGAGGCACAGGAGCTGAAAACAGTTTCTGCCGTTTACCCAAAAAGCCCACAACTGTTTTTCCTCTTTGGCAGCTCTTACTAAAACATTAATGATCTCTGATCAGCCCCATTCTGCTTCCATGCTGGGATTAAGCCCCAAGATGTGCAGAACCTATGAAAATCACACTGAGAAACTGAGGAGGCCATATCACATCTGGTTTTGGAAATAACACAATTTCTCTTTGCAGGAGATTAGCAAGCAGGGTTTGGCCGTGATGCCCGGGATCCCTCAGCAAGGAGCTGTAGGTGGGGAAAAGAAATAATATATAACTTCTTGTGCTCAATGGCCCCTCTGTGCACGTGCTCCTCGCGTGGGTAGTGGTGAACCACGCTGCCTTCAGCGCCACTGCTCTGTCACTAAAGTATCACGTCCTTTGTTACACACAGAGCTGCAGCCACGTGGTCTGCGTGTCCTTCTGCATGCCAGCCCCCGTGCAAGGGGGCAAGGGTGCTCACCAGCCCTGCAGCACACACAGGCAGCCCGCTCCCCCCCTCCCCGGGTCTTCAGGAAAAAAATACTGGCAAAACCTGTTTCTTATTCCAATGCTTGAAAAAAAATAAATACAGACAAACGAGACTAGTTGAAGCAATGGGGAAAGGGAACAGCTAAGTGAGCACAGAGAGAATAGTTGCAAGACTGCATGGAGAGCTAAAGGAAAAATGCCTCATTAGGACAGGTTTTCCGTGGGATTGCAGCCATCGGAGCAGCACTGAACTTGGGAGAAGAGCACTCTTCAACAACCTTGAGGAAAGGGAAGGATGATTGTGAACAAAGGGTTCATTTCCTTCCCAAACATTTTATTTTTAGGATCCATTACCATAGCAATGTGTTAGGCCATCTCTACAGGTTAAGGTTTTTCATCCTTTCTCCTGGGAAACCATTCTGTGTATCAACAATGCTCAAGGCCATGTCTTCATCTGGCATGAATTCCCACAGCTTTCAGTGAAGCTACAGCAACCACCAGCAGCAGATCTGCTCAGCCCACCCTTAAACTTCTCTTAACTTCCTCTCCTGCCTCTTATACCAAAGCGCCTTTGGGTTAGAGCTTCTCTACCTTCAGAGTGGTTCATCCCTTCAAATACTTGAAAATACATTTGATTTTTCACTATGTCAGCAAGGAAAATTTAGCTGTTGTAGCCACTCCTTCAATCCATCCCATTCTCGCACACTCAGTCTGGTACGGAGCCTCCTGCTCCTACACATTTTTGAACGCTTATGTGAAGCAAGCAGAAACCTCAAGACTTCTGAGGTCGGACTGAGTCTGGCGCAGGATGTAGTCAAAGAAAACGGTGGATTAACAGCCATTAGGGAACCTCAGCCAGGCTTCAAATATAAAACCCAATACTTCCTGTGTGGCTGAGGAGCACATGCCTGAGGGACAGTGCCCCTTTATGTGCTCCCAGACGTGCTGTGTGCGCTTGGGTCTCGAGAGCCCAATAAGCTTCATTCAGCAGGAGCAAAAAAATAGACAAAGATGAAATCGAGTATCATGACATTTTCTCAACGTTTCTAGTCAAACAGAAAATTAAACAGGCTCAGTATTATTGCCAGAATGTTAATTTATGCACTGCTTCAGGGAAAGCGGACTCAGGCACACACAAAGGTCAGGTTTAACGCTGTTATTAGCTGTCCTCTCCTTCCTCCTAGAAATCCTCATGGAGCTACTTCCCAATCAAGGGGGGAATATCTAACATGGGGAAGAGGTGGATGAAGGGCTGGATCTTTATACGGAAGAGGAAAACAAGGACATTTCAAATCACTTGGTGAAAGGCAGACTGGGAGGGCACTGCCTACCCCAAAATCACCCCAACCTCTGCCCATTCATGCAACAGCTTCTGCATATAACAATGTTGTGGATACAGTATACTGGTGGGTTTGTTATGACACAGTGACACTAAAATCTATGATCCTGTGCCCATGAAAGAGGTAGTGGGAGAATTTACCCTCTTCAAATATCAAAGATTGAATTAAAAAAAAAATAAAACACTGAATCTGGATCAAAGTTCTAATAATGCAAGTTAAAGGAGTAGAGATATTTCTACATTGTGCTCATTAAAGCACAGTGAGGGAGGGCAGGAGAGGTGGTTTAAAGACAGTAGCTTACAAAAGACAAAAAATTTCTAAGTATGACCCTTGCTCCAGGCTTCTTGACATCAGGGTTTGTGCCACATTTGTACATTGATGTGCATGTGGAAACTGCATATGCTCTTTGGGCTGAAAGACTGCTCCTGTGGATCAAACCCCTATTCTCAAACAATGCAGAACACAGCTGGCAACGTAGAACTAGTGCTGGCTGCTCTGGCAATACACAGAGAGCTGGGCACAGAAAGGAGGGGAAGTTGGAAAAAGTGCCAAATCACCCATCTCCACAAGAATCAAACACCAGCTGCCGCTGTGAAAATGGATTTCCAAAGCCACCAGCATTGTTAGAGGGAACCCTCCTTTTGCTGAAATCACACCAAACAGAGTCTGTGACCACAGTGTTGCCAGCTTACTGTGGACAACAGTTGATGTGTAGGTTCCACACTGAGCTGTTGTGATTCTGAACCAATTTCAGGTGATCTTTCCGAGTTGTCTAGCAAGTGAAGGAACTGGATAGGAAAAATGGGCTGACTGCAGATGAAAGGTGAACCTGAAGCACTTGCTGGAATAAGCACTCCTTACATTCAAAGACTCGCAAGAGAATTGAATGCTGTAATGATTTTTTACAAGTTTGAGTGAACAGATGCATTGTGAACACCTCGCAAAATCCCTCTCCTGAATTCATATTTACCAGCCTTCGGAATTGTCTCTGTCTTGGAAGATCAAACATCCCGACTCCTTCCAACTAATTAAATGGATTTCCCTGGGAATAAATTGTAGCTGTCACCTAATCAGATGGTGCATTTTAATAAGATGGTGGCTTTCCAGTGTTGAAATATCTGATCTCCACAGTGTTTTGGTTAGACTACGTACCCTGTTTAGGACTCAAGTCTAGTTTGTTAACAAAGGAGTTAATAGCTCACTAGAAAAATTTACGACACCAATTCGAGCCCCCATTTCAGGTGGTTTGGTTTTGGGTTTTTTTGGGGTTTTTTTTTTTTTTTTTTTTTTTTTTGCTTCTCCCTTCATATCCTTCCTAGTGTCTTCCTGTTTTCCTTTCTTCTAAGAACATTGAGAACTTAGCACATCACCAACATTCCTTGTCTTTTTGGATGCTATCAACTGTGGGCATACCAAGAAGCTTGGTGTCCCTCAACTTTGTCTCAAGCCCTTTCTCAAATCAGATGCAAATGCTGAATGAAAGCTTAAGCAATATGCTTAACAGCTAGTGTTTCCAAAATAAGAGTGCCAGAAAGAAATCCAAATACAATGAGCAAAAGAAGCAACAATGATTTCTAAAGTCATTCACTGGAAAGGACTTAAGTTGTCCTGATATGTCCCAGAGCCATTAGCAGCGTCAGTACTTGGTCACTGCTGCAGGTGATGGAAAATTCAGCTCAAGCCAAAACAGGTGGAGAAACCGATCCACTTACTGAAAAACTCTCATTTACTTTTCAAAACCAGTAATGTGCCAATTCAGCAATTCACAGTTTTCAATGCCTTTAGTAGCAATGGGACCAAAGTATAGAAGGTAACCACAGGAGAGGTGACAATCCGCTCTGAAACAATCAGTGGGCCTCTTGGGAACACTCTCACAAATTCTTCCCTGGTGATATAACTATGAAGCAATGCCACTTGGTAACTCATATAACTTCTACCAGTGAAATACTTATGCCCAAATAGCCTGCACCACCACGTGTGGGAGTGACCAAGCCCTGAGATGCATCTGGTTACATTACATTCATTCCCCAGGGGAACTTAGAGGGATGCAGTTCCTTGCCAGGAGCGTTTTAGGGGTATCACAAACCATGTGCCAACTGCTTACTCATAGCTGGTGTCACAATAAGAAAATATTACTGAAGTCCTGCAGTACAAGCCATTAACACATTGAAGTCACTAAGGGTGATGCTTGCAATTCTGCTGTAGGTACCAATTCTGCAGAGCATTACTCCTGGTTTGAGTAGAAAGTAATTCGAGTAGGACTCAGGCTTTTTAGGTTTCTTGTGGGGAAGAGTCTCCATGCATGCGACAATTGAGGCCAGTTACATGAGACGTGATACTGGGGCTAGAAGTGAACATTAAGCAAAGGAGGCTGTGGGCACTCCAAAGTAAAGGACACCCAACTCTAAGAACTCAGCTGAAGTTGCAGAGGCCACAGGAAAGGCCATGAAAGACACTAGATTGCTTGCATGACCAAGAGGTCAATCATACAAAGCGTATGTCTTCAGAAGACTTTTCGGAAGCGGACTTTTTAAGAAGGAAAGTAAATTGTCTCTCTCTCTTCCACTTAGATGCCTTTTCCTCCAAACCAATATGAACATAGTATGGCTAAGCCTTCTAGCTCTCTGTCAAACAGTTGAGCTGGGTCAATAGGAACATAAACAGAACACTTAAGTCCCTCTGTTACAAAAAAGCAGGCTAGTAAATTGTTCTCAAACAGGAGAAACTTGAAGTGGTCTTGTTTTGTTGTTTTTTTTTTTTTTCAGGTTAAGTGGGGTTAACATTTGGACGAGAAGCACATTCCAGGGTGATTTCACCACTGAAATGGAGCCATCCCTGGGGTGGAGTCCTGCAGCTGCTGGTAGTGCACATGTATTTTGCTCAATATACCCAAAGAAAGAATTTTGCAAGTGGTTAAACAAAATAACTGACAATACATCACAATTTGGGTAGGATGCAGAGGCGAAGCATTCTTGTTCCTGCTATATGCACCAAGGGGATCAAAGGACTTTTCCTTTCCCTGAGAACTGATATTTTTTCAGCCATAACGATTATAAATGGGAAAGAGAAGACATCTCTCTCATTGAAAAGGCAGAAGGCTGATGGTGCCGGCACAGAGGGAAGATCTCCCTGCATCAACAATCTGTCTTGCCAGTCCTGTCCTTCTCTTGCACACGTCTCCCTAAAGAACCACGCAGCATCACCTTGCTGGGTGCCAGCCTGAGAGATCCTGACTGCAGATCAGGAAGCTTTGAGGAGCATCAACACATGCTGATATTCACCTGGCAGCAAGCAAGTCAAGAGAGAGACGCCCCTTCCCTTCACAGCACCCAGGCGATGACTGAAGAGCCGATAGCTGTACAGTGCTATCAAACACACATAGCAAGACACCAGCTATTAATTTCTCACATTTTTCCCCAACCTCCCCTCTTCTCACACCTTGCCAGCTCACTTCACCCTTCCTTACAGCAGGCTGAAGCCACTTCATATCCTGCTGGCTTTATTCCAGCTGTCTTGACACAACACAGTTTCTCCTATTTCTAATCATGCATTTCCTGGCACAATCCCCATTGGAAACCTCCAGTTTGATAACATTCGATGACCTTTCCTTTATTATTTCCCCACGGCGCTCTTCGGTCCCTCATAGGTTCTAAAATTGGGATTTGCCTTCCTGGAAAGCCAGACACTAGGGGTGAATGACTCATGAGCCTTGGCATGCGGCTCCATCAGCCTGGGACACAAAGGCAGTACCTTCCCCCCCACGCAGTGGATCTAACAGTAGGAAGTATTATTTAGCAGGGCTGTGCTCACTGATTTCCTAGAAAAGCAACAAAAATGCCACATGTGTTTGTGTTTCCATGTGAATTCGGCACAAGGAAATCCACACAGGCCACATGCGGTTTAGAAATTGTAGGTGTTGTGAACCTCGTGTCTGCATAATATCTTGCCATTGGTATGCAGTAAACATTCCACATCTTTAGGGGAAACTCCCACATAGCCAGGAAAAGGAGGGGTTTTAAAACCCAAGATCCTAACTTCAGTGCAAAGGCACGAGTGGACAATTAATTTTACATCTGCAGAGGGAGCGTCCAATTTCACTCAATTATTTTGATACGCTACTTTAGCGAAGTGATTGTGCAAGAGCAATCATAGGCGGGGAGGAGGGGGGGAGGCTTGGTGACATACAAACTCTGAAGAGAGAGATGCCTTGAAGTTAAGGCTCTGCCAATGACCAGGTCACACTGCAGAAGTCAACAAGGCCAGATTTCTACCCAGCTTTACAGCTCACAATCAAAGCCTTGTTCAGAAAGAAAAATCAGCTCTTATCTCACTACCAAAAAAAAAAAAAAAAAAAATTCAATGGATATACCAGAGCACTCAGCTTGAAGCATGATACTAAGCAGTTGCTAAATCATATTCTCCGTGTCAGAAGGACCCTGACTGGTACTGCCTCTGGGATAAATTTTTGCCTGTCACATGGGATCATGATCATGTGTGTTTCTTTGTCCCTCTGCCATCTGTCTCCCTCCGAGATGAGGATAGATGTCCCAACATTGATTTAATTTTTTAATTGTTTTTTATTTGATTTTAAGCGAACATTTTCTAAGTAAAAATATCTGGTTCAAAACGTAGAATACTTCAATCTGAAAGACAAAGAACATGAAATGTATTTGAACCGAAGCAAGAATGTCTCCACTGAATCAACCCGAATGTTCCCTTAGATTTTCTGCTGAAGAAAATCAGGTTTTGATTCAAGGCTGAATCGAGGTTGAAAACTTAACTTTACCTCAAACATGCTGAGGGAAAAACTGAAACAAATGACAGGTTTTCCCATCAGAAGAGCCTGCTGCTTGCAGTAAAGTGGCCGGTGCCATCTTTCAGAACAGGATGACCTTGGAGAGATCCGCCCAACCCACTTCACACGCACTGAATGACTGAATACACCCACATCCCTTCACAGCAGGGACCCAGCAACTGTATGAGTTTTAGTCCTTTTTGGGAAATAAACCTACAGCATGCTCCCCGGCTTCATGTCACAAACATCATATATATAGAAACTCCTCCACGTCAGCACTCAGCAGATACACAGGCCAACATCTAAGCAGCACACACCTCATCCCCCATCCATCCATCCGTTCCCAAAGGGCAGCACAATTGTAGAAGGTACAGGAGCTCTGAAGCCACTATAGATCAGGAAGGTGTCAGAGCTCCTCCAGCTTCCCCTTGTGTACAGACAACCCAGACACTTTGGGCCAGAGAAAGCAAGAGACCGTAAAAATTTCCACTACAGCTTTACTGGGGGAAAAAAACATGCATGATTCAACACACCCCTGAAGAAGTCATGTGGAGAAACATTATTTGAGGAATAATTAAAAAAAAACCCAAAGAGCCATGAGGTCATTTGTATTGATTCCAGGCTGAACCTTGTACATTAATTATGTGGGGAAAAAATAGGTATTGATAGCTCGATGTTGACTTTAAGCCTGTTATTAGAACAAAGCAGGCTGGGCATGATTTTTAGAGGAAATAGCTTCTGATACAGTCCTGGTGCTACGTTTCTTAGGTAACTGGACTCCAGCCAAACCATCTGGCTCTTCTGCATTTCATTCTAACAAAGAGGACTTCACAAAGCCTGGAAGAAAATCCCGTACAAAAGAAATGTAAGAATCGTGCTCAGAAGTGTGCCATTCAGGGAGATATTTGATATATTTTAGGAGGATTTAAAGTTAGAGGAAAAAAAAAAAGAAAAAGAAATCCTGAAAAAAAAAAAAAGCTTACACCCGAGAAAAAAGCAGGACGACTCCTGCGTCCTGATGGTGTGGGGATTTGCGTTATTTGATCCTATGTAGGAAACCAGCACCTTACTACTGAAACAGAAAGCCTCTTTCTTCAGGGGCAGAAGAGAATAGCAGTCTCAGGGTCACAGCTCCCAAGACAGTGTCTTGGCTCAGTTTAGAAGAGGGGCTCAGGAGAGCCTGACTTCTTTCTGTCAAAACTAATAAAGAGCTATTTAAACCCGAACACAGCAATGGTTTCCTCTGATGCAGAGACGCCCAAGTGAAATGGCCCCAACCCAAATCACAGCCTGTTCACCTCCAGCCCGTGCAGCCATCAGGGAAAACCACAGGTCTCCCTCAAAGTCCCTGCACCTCCTTCCACTTAATTCACTACCTTTAATCTCAGTAGCTAAAGCAAAATTGGATTCATAGAGATGTCTATTGTGAGGAGCAAGAATGTAACTGTGTCAACATCTACTCATTTGCAGCAGGGTCATCACATGCAGACCCTGATTCTGCCATGACAAACCTGTGTTGAGCTGATATCCACAGAATATTTGGCAGGGAAAAGGGATAATTAGGGTTCTCACCAGATGCTCCTAATCTGCTCTCCAAGGCAGGTGGGAGCTTATTGACAAACTCCTTGAGTTCAGCTGGGTGTCAGAGGGGTTTTCTCCCTGTCTCAGGCCAGCCAAGTGCTCTGTCATGTCCTGAACAGGCAAGAGGGCCTGTTCCCAAAAGGACAGACAAGACCCTTCAGGACAAACTTTGGGTGCTCTGAGGGAGCCATGGAGTTTGTCCCACAGATGAAGGAGTGGAGTGTCTCCAGGCCCTCATCCAGGAGAGTTAGAGATCTCCCAGCTGTATACACGCGTATGCATTTTAAACAGCACATATAAACAATCATAACACGATGAAATAGCACCTTTCATGCCTAATAGTTATTTTTGGAGCTTTCAGGTTTTATCATCTTGGGAACCTTTTACTGAACTGTGGACTCCCAGTGTTATGCCAATGGGTTGTGTTAAGTAAACAGCTCTGACCTCATCATCAAACTTTCCTTCGCTTTTTATACTCTTCCAGCCTCCCAGTAACATCAGGGATTACTCTCCGCTCCCAGCTGTTCAGGCAGCTAGACCAGGTGCCCTGCCAGCATCCGGCACCCTGTGCGTGAGCAGGAACAGCAAACCGCTGTAACCAAAAGAAATGTGAGATTGATCGAGCACATTATCAGAGTTAAAGCCAATGAACACTTAGCTATGGGGCTGTGTTCCTCAGGAAGCTCTGTACCAGCACTGCCTACGTAGAGCTGTAGAAACATGCATCACCACCTCTCCTCTTCTTTCCCAGGTCCCAGCTTCTCACGTGGTTTTGATCTCAGCGAAACAACTCCCCTGCTGCTTGCTTTCATCATGAGCTCTGCAAGGAACTGAATTTCTTCCAAAATCCAAAGGCAAAAACTTTTTGCCTTATCCAGAAGCTTTCTCTCTGGAAGAGTGATCCCAAAGATGCTGGGAGTAAATGGATCAACTTTTCATTTTGCACTTTTCAGCTATAGCTGTGCTAAAACAATGGCTTTCTTCAACTGAAAACATGTATGCAGATCAAAAATCTTTAGCCTTAATGTAAATTACAGATATACAGATTGAACCAATCTAATGGGTCATTGGCCAAAGAAGCTGTCCCCCTGTTCATTCATCCTCTTTGCCCCAGCGCTCAGCAGACCCTGCACTGAACCAACTCACCCCCTTAACTCCCCAAATACAGCAAACCTGCTTCTGACAGCTTATCAAGGTGCATCTTTCCCAGCACAAGGTCTGCCAAGCACCAGGACTTGTGCCAGGGAGGAGATGGGAAGACACAGCTGAAAGCAGGGAGAGGACATAGCAGTTCGCTGCTCACCCTCGCAACTCTGGATACCAAGGTGTGACTGAAATAAAGTAGGAGACAGCAAACAGAGATAGAACCTATGCACCTCCGGGCTAGATGGTACAGCACTTCCACTCCCCCTTGAAACCTCACTTTGCTCCCTCTCACCAATTTTCTCTGAGAAATGAGGGGGAGAAACTGCATTTCATATTATCAGCCCTATCTCCCCTCCTGCTGCTAATGATTTGGCTGCAGAAGTTTTCAAAAGCACCCAGGAAATGTGTATGTCCAATTTCTAACGGGAATAAAAGTATCAAAAGCCCCTTTGGCTGCATCATCGTAACAGCCCATATATGCAGCCTGCCATAAAGAAATAACAGCTATTTCCTGAGTGGTTTAAAGATTAGTTTAATGCTATAATGTTTCAACAGCGTTTGGAAATATTTAACTAATCCTATCTCACAGCAGCTTCTGTGGCAAATACAGCTCATCCCTTCTTTGTTGTGAGGGGGGTTTAGAGCACAGACTTTTTTTATATATGCAGGAGCATCTCCAAGTAATAGCACTGACGTTTTTCAGAGCTGCTAGTGACCCCCTTTGGGGATGGACCAGATTATAGTACGAGGGCTGATATAAATAAACACCTCAACTGGACATTCTTTAAGGAAGGGACGGAGACCTGGCGTTTCTCACACACACACAGACAGTCACCTTCCACCGAGAGCGAGCAGCTATTTAATTACAGCCAATTATTCTGAAACAAGCATAATTTTGCTCTTTTTCATTGCGTGGCCATGACTAAAAGATGAGAGTGACCAACACCACATAACAGGCTCCTGAACTCAGCCAAAAATATAGGATATAGTAGTTGACTGTAGGAAATTGCTTTCTATAGATACCTCACACTGGCTCTCAAAATTATGTGATGGTTCAACCACCCTGAAACTACTCTGGTGATCTTCTTTGGAAGATGTAGGTGTAAGTGTCAGTACACTGCACCTTCACTGCTGTATTCTTAGATTTTACGAAATAGCTACCTATAAGTACAGCCTATTCTCTACGCAGAACAATAAAAAAAGCGATATAAATGTTCCACCCAACCGAATACTGTATATATCTGAAAAAATATACAGAGACACACATAAAGCTCAAAGGGCAAATCATTATACATGCTATAAATCAATTTGGATCAGTTTCCCCTTTTTCAGCTGGCTATCACGCATCTCCCAGGCATCCTGGTATCTGAGGGTGGCTACCTCTTCGCTCTGAAGCGAGACCAGCCATGCACACATCAGCAAACTGTCCTCCCCACTTCTTGTGGGGCCACCCCCAAAGTCTCTGCTGTGAAGAAGGAGCTTGTTCAAGGCAAGAAAGGAAAGAGTGACAGAAAAGAGGGATGAAGAAGCTGGGAAGGAAGCCATCTGTTGAGCAATACCCTCCCCGTGGCTGTAGGCAGGTGAAGGACTGCTCACTTTGCACCTTCTGTTTGACCTCGGGAATGGGAACCCACAGGTCTGGGTACCCTTATAATAAAGGTCCCACTTCATCTTTTGGAAAACTCTCCAGACCATCTCATATACCACAATGATTCACCGTATACTCTGCAAGTGATTCTCAGCAGGTATGGTGAGGGGTCTACCTGCAAACCAAGAGAAGCTGGCTTTCACCATGGCTGGGGCTATCAGAGGTCTGCAAACCCCTTGTGCTGAGAGGCTGCAAGCTGAGCAAGAACTCAGCAAACGAAGCCAGACTGGAAGAGGCTTGAGGCTGATGTGTGCCTGTGGCTCTCCAGGACACCCGGCCCTTCAGGGGTGTCTGCTTCTCCCAGCCTTGAGAAGGAAGCACATGGGCTGAAGCACGAGAAAAACACAGCAGGAAAGATTGCATGCGAACATTTCCGTGTCCCTCCTGGGCCAGCTCCCCATGCTCCTGCCAGGCCATAGCCACCAGGTTCTGGCAACAGGACACAGCACTGAGCCATTTCAGTTTCATTCCCTACTTTTAACACACCAAGAGACCCAGCTTCTCTTCCTGTCAGGGAAGACACACCGAGCTTGGTTTGGGCATTTCAGACTTAAAGGTGGCAAACATGGCTATGCTGCACAACCCAGGATGAACATCTGCCCACACAAGTCACCTCCCTAATATTGCTCATTTTAGACACAAACCTACTAGCATTTCTCACAAGCCTGCCATTATCTCAATTTCCTTGTGTAAATTACAGGCAGGAGATACAACCAACACAGGGCTGAGGTTGTACCAAACGTTGCTCCCACGCAGGGTAGATGAGATCCCCACTGTTGGGAACATCTGCTGCTATTTTTGAGTAGCTACAGAAACGTCTCTAATCCTTTCTGCGCTGGTCACTTCAGACCGAGGTAAAGGCAGGGGTTATGTGGAGAGCAAGGCTAGGTGGGAAGCGCCTTGCTAGTCCAGCTAGCAGGACACTGGTGATGTTAGCGGGCAAGAATCTGCTTACTCTTTGCTCTTTTTAGTCCAAGACAGGATTTTGGTGCTAAGCCCAACCAAGGAGCAGCAAAGAAAGAGCAAAGTCCCCTGAGAGCCAGCAGGTGACATTCCCTGCATGGGTTCAGCTGCGCCGGCCAGAGATAGGAGGAGGGCAGTGCATCTCTAGACCTTTTCTTCGTTCACTCTGTTAATTCTGAGCTCGCACCAAGGTCTAGGTCGTGGACAAAGCTTTCAGAGCCCTCCTCCATCTCTTCTTGGGTGGCCTTGCAGGGTAACATAAGCCCCACAGCTGCAAACACAACCCTGTACAGTTACATTGGCTGCTCTTCTACCTGCTCAGCGTTGCACCCAGCTGTGTCTGTTGAGTTATGAAGCAGCAGAAAGACCATCTCTGAGTGGACACAAGAACCTGGTCTACCTTTGTACAGGTCAGGGCTGCCAACCAGCCATGTCACCCAGGCTTCTGGGAGCCTCCACGCAAAAACAGACACGCAAAGAAACCTCCTATTTTAAACAAAACCATAATTCAACAAATGCACTTAAATACTTTTGTTAAATATTGAATGGAAAAAAAAAAAGAGTTTGAAATGCTATTTTGACATTTTTGAAGTAATGAGTCACCAGGAATACTTTGGGGTATTTATAAAAATCTTTGTTTAAATAAAGGGTATAAATAGAGTTAAGGTTTTTATTTAAAGTGAAGATGGGAGGTGTGTGGAATCTGCAAGTTCTTGTTTGGTGGTTGTTGGGTGGGTTTTTTGGGGGGGAAATTCTGAGTTTGTATCCAGGCTCAGAAAAAAAAAAAAAAAAGAGAGAGAGACCCCAACTCTCAAAATTTTCCACAGACCGAAAACACTATCCCTGCACATCTCTACTCACCACCTCCATTGCTTATATTTCCCCATCAAAACTGTCACGTATCAGGCAAGGTTATATCCACAGTCAGCTAATTAGGGCCGCAGAGGCCTGGATTTAAGGAAGAAAAAAAAAAAAATCCAAACATGCTAAAGGTTGCAAGCAATGAAACCCCAATGGGAACAGTCTGGAAAATTCAGCCTCGCACTGGCCAAGAGTTTTCCCCCCCGTGTAAAGTTTCTGGAGTGGACGAGCCAGTAAACAGCATACCAAGCTGATGTGCACCATATGACCGAAACCTGCAAGGAAAAAAACTCTCCCAGCCCTCACCTGCAGGGACCCTGCCAGGGACACAGGAGTGGGGAAGATGGGCACTCGGTTTTTGGTCCTGCCAACTGTTTTAGTTGAATCATTTTTTTTGTCCCACCATTGCCTGCTTTGCTGAGAGGAGATGCTGGGTTACTGCCCACAGGTCTGGGAGAGGAGAGGGACAACCCACCACCCTCCTGCTGTGAAGATGGC
This sequence comes from Ibidorhyncha struthersii, assembly GCA_013398815.1. Classification (NCBI taxonomy): domain Eukaryota; kingdom Metazoa; phylum Chordata; class Aves; order Charadriiformes; family Charadriidae; genus Ibidorhyncha; species Ibidorhyncha struthersii. The sequence goes on from VZSZ01000260.1 coordinate 185,720, forward strand.
AGCAGCATATTAAGATGCAGCAGAGCCCACAGCTACACTTGTCCTTCAGCTTCTTCCCTTTGTGGTCCAATACTTCAGCCTGAAGCCACCAACAAGACTTTGTTGGAGTGAATGGGACTAGGAAAGCCAGGCTCAGGCTCCAAATCACCACCTGGTGAAGATGGCCAGGGATGGCAGGGTCACCATGGCATGGCCAGGGAGGCTCACCACCCTTCTGTCTGCCACGGGCTTTGTTTTCGTGAAAAAACACTCCTCCCCATAGAACATACTGCAACTTGCCTGGTGGATTTTGGATCTCGCAGGTCTAAAAGAAATGTTGTGGTAGAAATAAAGCCAAGAAATCAGATATCTGTTTGAGGGATGGGGCAAACAGCTAACACAGGTCTCCAGGCAGGAACATCTGCTCCAAACACAACCAGCTCCAGAGTTACTACTCTTACACCAGGGTTTTCTGAACAGTATATGGAAATCAAAGCCAATCTGTCTGCAGAGGAAACTGTGTTATCTGTGATGAGTTGAAGTGCAGAGCACAGCGATGCACTTGGAGGATAACCGAAGGACATGGCTTTGCCACTTATCTTGTCACTTCCATGTGGCGATTATAAATCCAGTTGGTTGGATTTACATATGCCAGCTGGCTCTCTGGAGGTGAAGGGATGGGATCTTGTCAGAAATATCATCTGGGAACACAGATTTAGCTCCAGAGGAGCAAGCGACCAGTATTTGGGCTGTGGTGCTTGGAGCAGTTTCAGCCAATCCCCCAAAACCAGTAGGAAGTATCAGAGTCCAGCCCAGTGGAGAAAGCAAATGTTTCAGTAAAGCAATCCCAGGAATTGAGGCAAAAGGACGGCATGGCTGGTATTAGAGTGGGGCAGGAAACAATGTTATCATCCAAGGAGAATGTGGTATTTTGCAATGTTTTCCTGTCCAAGATCAGTGCAAAAAGTCTTAGTAAGAGTTTTTGGCAAACTAAGTTAAAAAAAAAAAACAAGATATTATTTTAAGCGTCCAATCTGTACAGTCCTCCCTCCCTAGGTTTGCTCTTGAATTTAAAGGACAGAAGAGCCATTTTAACTCATAATTTTTCCGTTTTCTCAGTGTTAAACAATACAAACCAAAAAGACAAACCAGTCCCGACTCCCACAGGCATCTCCCTGCCCACTGCCTGGCATCACCTGCATCCATTGGGGTCTGCTCTTCCTGACCAGGGACATTACTTCTGCGCCCACCTAGGGGCAGAGTCCGTCCTTCCATCCCCCCTGCTCAGCAAAGGGGATAAACCAGTTAGGAAACCACTTGCATTAAAAACAAGCTGGAACCATGAGCTTTCTGCTAAAATGAAGCCAGGCAGGCAAGATCTGTAACGCAGCTGAAAATCACTCCCTAGCTGCACACCTGCAGCTTTGCTGTTGCACCCTAATCCAAAGCCCCCAAGCTATTGGGATTATGTGCCCACAGGAGCAGCCAAGTAATGTAATAAATTCATGGACAAAAAAAAAGTGAAATACAGTATCTGGAACAGAAAGGCCCCATGGAGGTCCTGAGTTGCAATGTTACAACCTGACATTAAACAAATCCTTTGCCCTTGCCAGTTTCTAGCCTCACATTTCCGCAAGGTTCTGTGACAATCTTCACGTGAAAGCCATGACACTCGTATGATTTCCCTACGTTTCCCATCTCTCCTAACAGGCTCAGGTTACTTCTGCATGTAGCTCTGGATCAATACTTCTCAGTGAGAAGCCACGTATATTTCCATTTAGGAAAAAAAAAAAAAAAACCAAATCAAACTGGAAACTGTGTTTCTTTAACAAAGAGAGGTAACCCTCCTACACTGCACTAAAGAAATAAGAGCCGAATGCAAGGGTGTGGGCTTTTTTCCCCCCACAATAGCAGACCCCCCACCTCTGCTCCAGGAATTACAACATGGAGCTACACCAACACCTCCCCACACAAGGGGCAACGGTGCCCTCCATCATCGATTCAAACTTTTCTCAGAGAAGAAACTCCAGGGGCTGGCGGTGCCGGACTCTCGCAGTTATCAAAATAACACAAGCGAAGGCCGTAGAACAAGAAGCTGGCCAAGGAATAACAGAAGGGGCATTGCCTGAGTAAATGCAGCAAAGGCAGCATGAAGAGGCTGACCAGCAGCTTAGGGAGGGGGAAGACCAGCAGAGCTAAACCCCGTGTGCACACAAGACATCCCAGCTCCATTATTTCTGGGACAGAATACCCATTTCCACAGGTTGTAACAAGCAAGACGGGGTGGGAACAACAGGGAGTCATGGATACACTGCGGAGGCAGATTTCTACCTTGGCTTGCAGGAGGGGGCAAGGCAGAAGCTGGTGCTGCAAAGCCTGGGAGATGCACCAGTGGCCGAGATGTAGACCAGCTGCCTGTGCAAGACTGAGTGGTGGCCATGACAGAATTGTCACGGTGAGGTGGAGCAGGGGACTGCTGCTTAGAAAAGGCACAGGGGGATAGCAGGACCAAGGCAGGAGCTCAGGAAAGAAGCAATTCTGAACAGAGCCAGACTGGATGATTTAATGAAGAAATTCATTTTCAAGAAATGAACTCACAGACACCCCTTGTTAAGGGGAGGGGAAAAAAAAAAAACCTAAATAATAGTCACAGCTCAATCCTGTGCAGCAAGAAAGCCCTATGGTATCACTCCTCCATTTGCGTGGCAACAGCCAGGCTGATGGACAACAGCAGAAAGACAACCTGAACTCAAGGAGAGCTCTCTCTGTCCAGGGAGGCGACACTGCACACAGCCAACGCTTGGGCTATTTGCATTCGAGCCCCAGGGCAGGGGGCTCTTACCATAGTGACTTCTCCATAAAGAGAACAAATTTCTCTGCATCACAGCCCCAGAGAAAAAAAAAAAAAACAACTTAAACCTATTCACCCTAAAGATTAGTCACAGTAAGACAAAAATAAATTCAAAGCTGAGGGCTGCCAAGAGCCCCAGCTCAGCACTGCTGGGTCCCCAGGAGGTACAACAGTTGGAACAGAAGTTAGAAGACGAGAGCATTTGACCCAGAAATGCATTTTACTCTTTCTTGCACGTAGTCCAGTACCTGCAAAATAAGTGCAAAGCTGTAAAATGGCTATTCTCATCCCACCCTTGTTCCGGCAGACCTGCAAACGGGCCGAAAGACGCACCAGCATCCACAGAACAGGAAGGGGTATAGGTGCTTCAAAGGCTATGAAAACAGACTGGGGTTAAAATCCAGCAAGCACCGAAGCATGGCGCTGGACTGGGGCTCCTGACCTTCTCTCCACAAGCCACGGCTGCCAGGGTAGCCTTTTCCAAATGAGATTTCCACCCTATTCATTTCGACAACACAGCCCCGCACCCTTGGGAAAAAGGCAGGGAGGGGGGAGGCTGGAAGATCAAAGCTGTGCAAGTCCGTAATATTTTATTAGTTCCTTCCATCTGTCACGCACCAATGACTCATCAGGAAATAAGCCCCCTCTTGAGCACCGCTACCTTTTCGTTGCTGACTTCAGCTTGCGAGTGGCCGCTATTGTGTGCCTTTATCGGTTATTTGTTCCGTCTGAACGAGTTTCAGCTCCTCATTCACAAACCAGCCCCTGCTCCTTGAATCGGAGGGCGAGGAAGGGGGAGGGATGGAGGAGGATCTTGCTGCGCTTCTGTCATCCCTTTCGCACTCCGCTCGGTGCCTTCTGCATCAATGGAGACCTCGGGAATCCTTCGGCTTTGTTCTCTTCTGCACACGGGGGCTTTTCCTGCTAAAATAGCAGGTAGCAGCAATACCTCTGAGCACGTACAATCATCCAAATCCATCTGCCGGGGCGAGAGAAAGACACAACCTGCTGCTTTTGGAGAAAGAAAAGCACTTTGGGGGAGCAGGAGAGAGGAGGGGAAAGGAGCCAGATTTCCTGAACACCTCTGAATAAGGCGGAGCAGAGGGAGATTTTTATAATGGAGAAAACTGCATTGTTCCGCTATTACCGGGATGAAAATGGGGGGATTTGAAAGGCTGATTGCACAGTCTGCCGGTGGATAAACTCCATAAGATGCTGTGCTATGGAAATGGAAGGGCTCCCACGCATCCACGGCCCTTCCCACTCCAAAGGCACTGCAAACAAGCACCGTCCTGCTTTCTCCAGGGCTCTGAGGGCCCTTCACAAAGGTACAGCAGTGAAATATTTAAATAGCTCTGACTTTCATTATCAGTTAGGGATGTCCTAAATGGAAGCATCTTAAAACGTTCAAGTTTATGTTGAGTTTCTACTTTCATTATGAAAAAAAAAAAATCATCAACAAACCAGATCCCACTCAATGGAATCAACTGAAGCATTCAAAAATAATCACTCTCAAAATAACTCCTTATTCTAGAAGGGTTTGACCTTGTTTCACTGAAATCAAGCTCCTCGACCAAACACAGGCTCAAGCAAATCAAGAGAACCTTTTGTACCAAAGCCTCCAGACCCAAGCAGGACACACTGCCCTGGGCACACATCCCTCAGTTACACGGGTGGGTGCATGCAGACACGTGCTACACGGCTCTTTTGGCATAGCTGCAGCTCCCCAGTGAATGATAAGCCTGCCTTATTCTTTGTTAGGGCTTTTGTTAATGCACTGTTGGCAACTTTGCATGAACGGTAACCCACTGTGCTCAGCACCACGCTGGGTAACGACTGGCTCTGAAAAGGAAACTGCTCCTGCTCCTTCACCCTGGAGAAGGATGCCTGCACGTATCAGCTGCTGCTTTCCTCTGACCCATGCCTCCCTCTTACCCCACTCCATCTGTCTCTGTAATTCAGGGCTTGCATTTCATCCAGCCTGGAATTGCCTTTGCCAGCAACTGCAGATGTTCAGATGGGGATATTTGACTGGTCCGAGTTTCCCAATGGCATGGCAGGTAGACTGGCTCCCCCCCTCCCATTTCCAGCCCTGTGCTCATTCTGTAGGCCCCTGAAGCATCTTCTCCTGGTCCCGTGGTGAGCCAAGACCACCTGGAGCTTCCATAAATCCTCAGGGTCATTTCACCTGCTTCAGAAAGTCTTGCTCCCAGTGCCCTGTGCCTGGATTGCACACGGCAGAACAGGACCCCACTTTGTACAAGGACTCGTGCACAGAACCAGACTATTTGGGTAACCTCTTTGGTCTACCTATGAAATGCGATGTGAGGTGCAACAAGCTGGAAATACCACACATGACCTCCACCTCCGAAACAAAACAAGAGAGCTAGCAATGGATTGTGGGAAAGCCAAATATTTCCCTCATTCCATCCCAGAAGGAGAAGGATGTTTCCCCTTATTTAACGGGGCACTAAATTGAAAGCACACCTCTGGCGGAGCCTTCCTTTCTTGGGGGTATTTCACCTGGACTATTACCACCTGGGCATCACCAAGAGGACACGGTCCCTGCCACTCTTCCCTTCTGACGCCTGAGCTTCTGCATAGAGAGGAACTACGCCACTTTCTCACACAAAAGGCCACAGGAACCAAGCAGTTAGAGCAAAGGAGGATTTTGAAACCAGCATTTTACCGAGGTCTCTTTCCTAAAGCTTTGCGACTCTCACTCAGTGATTCAGGGATCAACTTCCTTCAGACATCATTTGGCACCACTGCCCAACTTGTGCTTACCTGCTTCCCCCTCTATCCTAGGTACGGGTTTTTCCAAGCACCTACTACAAAGTAGTGTATCTCAAGCTAGTCTTCCTTTTCAGTTGGCTTTTTTTGGTTTTGTGGTTTGGGGTTTTTTGTTTTTTTTTTTTTTTTTTTTTTCTTAAATTTTATTTTATTTTGCTCCTTCCTCTATTAACCACACAGTGTTCACAGGATACAGGTCAGCTCCAACCCACCCTGGCAGGTCCATTTTGCCATAGATACTTTCTGATCCTGGTAGTTCTGGATTGTGACAGCAAGTCACTCACCTCTCACTGCTTCACAAAACTGCAAGCTTTTAAAAATCAGTGCTACTGACACCACCATCACTGTGGTTCTACATTCAGCTTTACAGAACAGTAACAACTCAGCGAACTTTCGTGCCTCTGTCCTACCTCAAAGGATCTGAACAGATCATGCTATGTCAGTAGCAAATGAAGAAAAGGAGAGTAAAGGTGCTTGGCCAAGGCTGCACATTGGAGATAGATAAAAGTTCTCAGCTTCCAACCTTCAAGCTGGTGCCCTCCCCACCAGATCAAGTGTTATCAACTGTATATATCAACTGTATCTGGATTTTGAGGCTCAACCATTCCTTCAGCAGAAAACAAGCAAGCAAACTGTGCAAGCTTTCTGTGTATCCTGCAGATCTCAGGGCAATGTTTTGAGCCATAAAGCAATTCAGAAAAAGAATTTTAAACCATCTCTGACCTACAGTGCACCAGCCACAGTCTCGTCTCGGAAGAATAGCTGGCTGGCCTGAACATCAGAGTGGATTATTGTCCTGAGGGTGCAAAGTCAGAGATGAGGCTGCTGCGCGTCATTAAACAAACAGATGGAGAGACAGCCCCAGAGGCTCAGACGGAGCCTGATGCTTTCTGGCTCTGAGAGTGCTTGTTCCAGGAGCAGCAGTGGCTCCAGAGTGCTCTGTGAAAGGAAAAGATGCAGTCACAGGCTGCAGCCTCAGAGACTCGAGCTAATTGATGATGGAGAACACAGGCAAAAAGGGGACAGAGGCCTTTTCCTTATAAGCAGCTCATCGGGAAAAAGCATGTCACGGGGCTCTGCAAGTTCAGAGTGAATCCAAACTGCCCAACATGGGCTCAGCGGTGCTTAGGTGAAAGCACCAGTAATCATGCTGAATACCATCAGGTATTCAGACTCAGCCACTTGGCACAAAACTGCTGCAGCCCTATCAACGTTAGGACAACAGAGTGACTTGGTGCAGCATCGCCAGACATCCAGCACCTTTGCA
>VZSZ01000260.1:201397-254602 GCA_013398815.1 Ibidorhyncha struthersii
CAGGACGGGGTCCTTGTGGTATCCTTCCTGTCCATGAGCAGCCACCAGAAGACTGCATATTTTGGGGGGATCCTCAGAGCAGAATGAAGGCGTGCTTGCAGCGGGAGGTTTGCAGGTTCTGGCTCCAGGTACTTGCAAAGCCCTTTGATTGCCAATGTAAAGTGACCCTGGTGGAAAGTCAAGGGTCTGGCTGGCTAAATTAATGGGGAAAACCCCAACATTTCGTTCCTGATGCAACAGTTGAGAGGGAGGTTTGACATCCACTTATCTCAAATCCAGCACTTCAGGCAGAGGGGAGGCTGGGTCCAGCCCTGATTTCTATTCCACTTTTAACCCTCGCAAACACTTAGCAATCTCCCCCTCCGGTGACAACTCGCTTCTTGAGCAAAAACAAGGGCACTTGTAATGGCCTGTGGTTACTGCGGGAGGAGTCCAGCGTGCTCTGTGGATCTTTCCATCCACCCCCACCGGATACGCTGTGTGTTCTGCACACACGCCTCCAGGGATCTTGCCTTTTCTTGAACAATGTTTAAAGTATTCAGACTCACGCACAGATTTAGAGAGGGCAGATTAAGGGAGCCATGACTTGATTCAGGCAGGGACTCATCCCTCGAGCTTCGTTCTGACCTCAAGTCTCGGCAACACTTCACATTTTCCTTCAAGTCCCCAGAGGATTAATTCAATGCGAGGCCAAGGAAATCACCGTGCCAGCTTTTCCCCTGGTCTGTCAGCTACCTTCTGCTGCCCGGGGCCAGCTCACACAGGAGCACACTAACACTTTGAGGGAAGAGCCATTTGGTGCAATTCTACATTATGCAAAAATTATGCAGGAACTATACATAAAACATTGAGGCCAACAGAAAAGTATAAACACGGTACATTGGGTATCAGCCGCTAGGGAGGGATTTTTGTATATTAATTAACTCCTATCCAAGGGAATCCTTTTTACTCCTATCCATATCCAGCATTTTCTGGAATCAGCAGTACCCTGACCAGGTATTTCAAAGCACAAGACAGACAAGTCAGTGCTTCCCCAGCCATGCCTGCTCACTTTGTCACCAGCTCCCTGCACCTCCCCAGCCAGGCAGGAATGAGGCGATCTGCAAGGCCATTCGGCACTGCGCAGGAGTCGGGGCACGCTGCGGAGGATCTTCAGCAGCCTCAGGTGTAAGATGGGACACCAGCACAAAAAAGGAGCTGCCAGAGACAACCGGTGTTTAGACAGGAAAAAATCCTAAAATTCTACCTGAATTTAGGAACTCCAAAAGTGCTCCTAGTTTTGAAGAGTGATGATAATCCAGCAGGGTTTGCGTAGAGCCACCGTGAGAGGTGAGAACAGGCTCTAAAAACAGTCTTACATCTCTGAATTTTAAGCACTCCAGTTGGATCCTTTTGGCATTACAGTGACAATCTTGGCATCATCACTCCCACAGTTTTCTGCAATTAACAGTTGCCACATTCAAGCCTCCTTACGTTCATTAATGTCCAGGTCTTGCCTGACACCCCACTGAGGCTGCAGATGAGACAGCAGAGTAGGCTAGGAGATGTTTTACAGGAGGGACCTTCAATCACTCCTTTCCCATCATCTCTGACCATCACAATTTTCTTTCTAGACTGAATAATGTCTTTTCTACTTGCTCTGGCTTTCTCTGACAGCACTGTTAGCGCTATCAGAAATAACAGCAGTAGGTTAAGACAGCAGTGTCGGACTGGCATCTTTTTACACCCTGATTGCCACGGCTGTGAGGGTACCAGCACTTCCTACTGCTGCAGCCCCTGGAAATATTTAGTAACTTCAGATGGAAATTGGGTCTGAATCTACAAAGAAAAGCCAGATGGGGTGAGACGCTGCCATTCTGATTCAGTATGTATGATTAATAAAGAGAAAGAGAAGAATCCGATTCAATAACATATTCAAAGAACAGGATTAGCTTTAATGACACAAGAGTATAGTCCAGGGAAATTCATATGGAAGTGCATTCCCACAGCAGGGAAACAGTATTTGCCAGTGTCACAGGCTGCTGCTGGCAGAGCCGGGACTGAGAAAGAGACCGCTGGACAAACCTGTCGTAAGCACAAGGCAGTCCTTGGCTCTCAAACACTCGTGTGAGTAAAGTAGTTTGTGTTTTATCTCAATTAAGTTGGAGGGGGCAGGGTAATGGGGACATTGCATTCCAACTTTAAATGGCATTTAGAAAGCCACTTTGTCTTATGCACAAAGAGAGCAGAGGAAGATGAAGAGGGTCTTGCAGAGCTATTTTTTGTTATTTCCCTGGCTTTCCAAAAAAGAAAAGAAAAAAGAAAAAGGTATCTTACTGAGAATCTTCATGTTTTCACAGGTCTTTTTTGGAGATTTTTAGAAGCACAATTGCCAAACCCACTCTTTATCTCTGCTTCTCCTGTGCCACTAGCTTGGATAGTTCAACAAAGAGCAGAAAGAGATAGAGGTGGCCTTAAAGAAAATATGATAGTGGAAAAGCCTAGAACAACACATGCACAAGGAACTTTGTTCTCAGCCACTTTCAGTTCATTCCAGACTGGCTTAGGCTAGGAAGTGCCAGATCTTCCAAGGCAGGTGCTGGTTGGTTTCCATTCTTGTCCATTTGCTAAGGCATCAGTTTAGTCCCAAACAGCCCAGATTTGTCTGCCTGAGCAATTAGTTTTGCAGAGCCCTTGACTTGCCTGTACCTTAAGGTAGTCCCAGCAGACTCTTGTCTTCATTATTACAGCGTCATCTTTAAGACTTACTTGCCCTCTCCTTCCTGAGCACCCTGGACTATGACCATATCTTGAAACTACTTCCCTTACCACCCTGAAGAAGGTGCCAGGCATTAAAACTCAGTCCCATCCTCCCATTATCGCTAATGATAGGGAGATCTTGAAATCCCAGCCTCCAAGTTGTACCAGCCATTGGGGAAACAAGCAGGATTTCTATTAGATCGACAATACAAGCTATAACCAAATTGAATATTCACAATACTGGCCTTCCTTTTATTCCCACCCTACTTCCTTCTTCAGTAAGATAGTTTAAGTTAGTGTTTGAAGCACTGGTACTGTTTTGCAAATGTCCCTTGTTGTGTCTGCAATCAATTCCTTATACATTGTGGCACGAACTCTGAAAAATTACCTTCTATGCTCACTCCAGCAAGCCTGAGAATAGGAGATGTCTGATAACTGAAGACATTCTGACCTGACATATGGAAAAGATCTTTCTATAGCCTTGCTCTTCCATTAGTTATTCATCTAACAAAAACAGTTCCTAGACTTAAGAGATCATAAACTCTCTCTGGGTTTACTCTGCACTACAGCACCTGACTTTCTACTGCTGAGAGTGTGCCAAAGGAATGGCCTCGGCAGAAATGGGGAAGAGGGATGTTTATCCAGTCGACAGACTGGTGGTCTGACTCAGCTAATCCACACCAGCCCCGTGGAAGCTTCATGCTAAACACAGAATCGCTTTAGTTCTTTACTAGATCATCTCAACTCATTGACAGCTGAATAATTCATTTAGCGGTAAAAAACAGGAATAAAATTGCTGAATCACTGAGGCCAGAAGGGTGCTCTGTAGATCATCTATGTGACCCTCGGAGCGGGATCATACAGAGCAGGTTGCTCAGGATCGTGTCCGGTCAGCTCGTGAATATCTCCAAGGGTAGAGACTCTACCACTGCTCTGGGCGACCTGTTCCCACATTTGACTGCCCTCACAATGAGTTTTTTCTCATGTTTAAATGCAATTTCCTGCATTTCAATTTGTGTCCACTGATAGGATCCCCCCGAGCCTTCCCTTCTCCAGACCAAACAACCCAAACTCTCTCAGCCCCTCCTCATATACTAGATACTCCAGCCCCTTAATCTTGACCCTACCTGTAACTCATTCTGGTTTGTCCATGTCTTGCTCACACTGGGAAGCCAGCACTACTCCAGGTATGTCTCACCAATGCCAAGTGGGGGGGAAGGATAACCTCCTCCACTGTTGGCAATGCTCTGCCTAATGCAGCCCAGGATGTCAGTTGTGGCCTTTGTCATGAAGACACATTGCTGGCTCATGTTGAACTTGGTGTCCACCAGGACCCCCAAGTCCTTCCTCTGCATGGCCGCTTTCCAGCTGAGCGGCATGCAGCCTGGGCTGGTACCTGGGGGTGTTCCTCCTCAAGGACAGGACTTTGCATTTCCCCTTGTTGAACTGCACAAGGCTCCTGTTGGCCCATTTCTCCAGCCTGTCCACGTCCCTCTGGATGGCAGCATGACCCTCTGGCGTATCAGCCACTCCTCCCAGTTTTGTGTTGCCTGGGCTTTGTATACAGGCCTTCCTCCAAAAGCAAAAAGAAAATATTAACTAACTTTTTCACTGTTTTCACCAATTATATGATTTTATATGATCCCACAAAGCTGTACCTGAAGCCTGCAGTTGTGTTTGCACAAACTTCATCTGTGTATGACCAACTCATAGCTCAAAGACCTGAGATCCAACAGCCAATCTCATGCATTCATGCTGGAAAAGGAAGAATCCTACAGAGAGACAATGATATGCATCCTATCCTCTCTTTCCTTCCTTCTTTTATTTTATTTATCTGGTAAATTAAAATTATAGAATTAAAAATTAGCAGCTGCAAATCAGAGAGGCCAATATCCTCTGTGGATGACTCACCCTCTTGTGGGTTTTTTTTTGGGATGTGTTCCTGAGGAAATGAAAACATGCTAGTGCCTTTTTTCTCTCACTTTCTTACACAACACACTCACTGTTCTCCTGCTTAGATGCTGGTGTGTGTCTCTGTGGGTCCCCTCAGTGTCAGGCTACATGTGCTGCCTGATATCCTGGATCATGGAGGCAGCAGGAGTCCAAAAGAAGTGACAGTGGTGTCATATCATGCCTGCTTCTGTCAGTGGCATGGTAGAACTGAGAAGGATGAAAATACCCATGAGATGGGCAGAGACTGAAGTGAGAGTGAGGCAGAGAAATGAAAGAAAGCACAGTCCCAAGGAAAGAGATGCCATGTGGTGTTATGGCTAAGTGATGACAGCCAAGTGCCAGTTGATTTTTAGTGGAAGACCACCAGGCACACCCAACACCATGCAAGACCATGAGAAACTGAAATAAGGAAGTCAAGCTGTGCTTGCAAAGTCTCAGTTCCAGTTGCTTCACAACGTGCTTCCTTGTGGTGCCCTGCCTTCCAGATGGCACACTGCGCACCAAGAGCAGGCAGTTGAGAAGAGCAGCAAAAAGCCTGATGCCCTGAAAGTCGCCTTGAGGTGAGATTGAAGAGCACAGCCAGGGGCTGGGGCCAATCCTCAACCTCCTGGAGCAGGGCAGCAAAAGGGATGGGGCAACAGGGAGGAAAACCCCATGAAATCATTATGGTCTTATGAACTCCTCTGACCAGTTAAGTTGAAGAATTAGAGAAGTCGCAAAGCTGATAAATCAGTACCCAAGAGTCCCAGTCCTTTCCCTTCATCCCTAGATGATGCTGGGATTCAAGAGCTTTTGCCTCCTGGAAGGAGCTGTTTTGCCCCTAGAGGTTCTCCTGCGCTCTGGCACAGCTTTTGATGTGCATCAGATGAAGTCCTGGTGCCTCAGAGCTGACGCAGACTTGGCCCTCTGAGCTTAGCACACTGGTCGTGAGAGGAGCTGATCCCCCACTGCTGACAGACACTGAGCTTTTCTGATGTTCTATATTTTTAAGCGCTTTTGGGACTTCTGCTGTAAAACGCTTCCCTTTAATTTCCATTTAATTTCCTTAAAATTGTCACTGGAGCTGTTGATATCTCTGACACGTGTCAAACGCATCCTTTTCTCTGCTGTCTCTTTCTCCCCCACTATGCAGTACATATAAAAATTTTAAAAAAGGTTTTCAGCTCAGCACTTTACTACCCTCCTCCACACTTTTTTTGAGCATTCAACCCTTTTTTAAAAAATTAAAAAACCCTAACATAGTGCACCTAATTGAACATATAATTGTTTCATGTAGAGTTTCCCCCGAGAATTATATAATCTCAACCTGTCTTCCTTAGGCAGCGTATAATCATGCAATCTGCTGGTTTTCTGTTTCTCTTCTTTCTTCTCCCTTTCTTTTTTTTTTTTTTTTTCTCCCCAATACTTGTAATAAGTTTTCCACCTTGTCTAGACATCTCTGACATACGCTGCCTTTACCTAATCTTCAGCTGGGAGATGTAGCAGCTCTCCTTTTTCCACACCTACATCCTGCATCTCAACAACCCCCGCCTGACAAGTCCTTATTCCAGCATCTCCTCTGCCACTGTTATTTCTACCCCTTCCAGCTGTGTATTTCATCTCATGGAGGGATTTTTTAATCTTTTTTTGATGTTGTGAGACTGTTACCCAGTTAGGGTGAAGGCTCTCTTTTAATGGGAAAATACCTGCAGTGACCAAAATTGACTGCATTTGATGATCAATGGCTTAGGATGCTACAGTAATTAATAGAATGCCACTAATAGGTAGGCGTTATCAGTTTTCCATTGCAGTAGGCATGAACAGGAAAAGTATGGATGGGACCTTTTTATACTATGTTGGTTTATGGAAAAACATCACGTTTGCCCTCCAAAAGATATTTACATATAGAAAGATGGCCAGGATATTTGTGGAAATTGTGGCTTGCCTGCCTTGCCTTCCATTGTCTCTCTCTCAGCCCATGACACAGCACAGCTGGTGATCTGCCAAACACAGCCTCCATCCCTGGGAAAGGAGTGAACCAGTACAGCACCATGAGAACTGCAGCTGACCAAAGGTTCCCCCAAAATTCCCACTGAGCACTGCAGCAGCATTTCAAACTACCGTTGAGTCCTGGACAGCACGCTACCACTGGAAAAGCTCCATTTTCCATAGGAAAAAGGCCCTGTCTTCCCAACCCCAGTTTGAATGAGTCCAGTCCTTTATCTTATGCTAAGACAGAGGTTAAGTTTTGTTCGAGACTGACAGGAATCTCCTTTCCCCCAGTTAGTGCACAGCTTTCACTGGGGCACAGGGAGCAGAAAGCAAAATTATTTGCAATCATGTATTTGAACTGTGCAAACAAAATTACCTTGGAGTGAGTTCACATCCCTTCACATCTAGCTTTTCACCAACCATCTAGCAAATATGTTCCCTGACAGGAATGTTTGCTGAGACAATAAATCACATTTTTTAGCCCTTTGTTCAAAGTAACATTGAAATATGTAGTGGCGAGTATTTACCTCTCCAACCTGATCACCAGAACTACCCTCATCCACTTGGAGATTAGGAACATACCACATAGCTGATGCGTCCAAACACTGAAACTTTGAATCCACGCAACAGATTTGAAGATTATGTTTGCACACCCTGAAAAGTTCCAAGTACCTGCACCAACGACAATTTTACAAAGCAACTGCAAAGCCCCGGGGCACTCCAAGTAGGTGAAGAAAGGAGGAAATAGCTTGAAACTGGATCCAGTTCCATCCACGTTTCCTCGCGGGCAACATGTCCCGTGTTTACACAGGCACCTCTCATATTTTTGAGCTTCCTCAGGCCAGCTGACCAAACAGTTGCTACACTTCTCTTGCAACCTGCTTCTTCCCAGATTTCCAGGTTCTTGTTGCACCAGAGGCAAGTTATTGCCAGTGACACTGAGACACCTTTGAAGTATCACATGTAATTCCTTCCCATCTACCCCGCATTACCCCAGTCTAACTGGCACTGAGATGTTACACCCTTCAAGCTACAAGCGCTTTGGGAAGGGAGTGCCTATATTTTGATGACTTTCCTCTTCCCAAGCAGATAAGTAAGATCCACGGGCATCCTACAGCTTAACTTCATTCGGGTGCCTGAGTGAAAATGGCCTTGTGTTTGAGTACGTAGCCTGGGGTGTTGACCACTACCTTTGCTGCCCAGAATAAAAAGGTCCCAGTCCCAAGCACTTGCCCATGCCCAGAGCCATAGCCCTGGGTAGTGCAGGTGGGCCCACTCGTACAGGACCTTGGCTCTGTCTCACAGCTCTGTCCGACCCCATGGAAAGCCAGGGGTTGCTCTTTTCTGGTCCAATCGAAGGGGCAGGGCCACCATATCCCAAAGCCACTGGGTGAGTCAGATCTACCACGTGCTTCCTAATCTAGCCAGCCACTGACATTTGCAACCCATTCACAAATTCACAGAGCAGCCTCTACCAGCAATATCACTAACAGTCTCGAACATTCCAAATGCATATGCAAGAAATCTAAAAGCAACGGTGGGGGGTTTTTTAAATATATGTTTTTGTTTATCATTGTTTCCGTTTGAATTTTAGAGCCTTCAAGGACTGCGTTTAGCAGGTTCTTTCAGCAACTGCAATGTGCTTTTGAAAAGAGACAATCCCTTGATCCAGGACCTTAGACTTTCAATGAAACTCAACGTAACGTTGCAACAGACTGCTGTAACCCTGATACATATCTCATTGTAAAGAAATGAATGCACTTGTAAAGAAATGAATCACTTCTGGATAGTGATTTGTGGGATCCTGAAGCAGCTGCAAGAGAACAGCAGGCTGCACTTCTACGTTTGTAACACCACTTCCAGGTGACTCCAGCAATGTGCTCTGCTCTTCAAAGTCTAGAGCTGAGTAGACAGCCCTGGGAGCCAGGAAACCTGGCCTCTTGACTTGTCCACTGACTCATTCACTGACTCCCGGGCAAGTCACTAGAAATGATTCATTTTATCCCCCTGCAGAAGGGGCTGTGAGGGTCACCCCTTTGGCAGAGCAGAAGCTCTCTGTGACCTGTGGCTGGGACTTGCAACAAACACCGTACCGTTATCCCTTGTTAGCAGTGTTGTTCTTGTAGCAGGACCACGGCACAGACAACAGCCAAGCAAACTTTTGCAACATTATATGAGCGTAGTAAGAGGAAACTAACTGAAGCCCTTATCCTAATTTAGATGCCACAGGGAGGTCACAGAACAGCAAAACAATGGGGTTTCTTGGTGCTGACCTTTCCTTTGATAAACATCAGTTGCAATTGATTTTAAGGCTACCTGCTGGAGGCTCTCCACTTGCTCCTTACTTTGCTAAAATATCAGTGAGGCAGCCTCCACTGGATTCCTCCCCTCTCATCCTGGGTGAAAAACCCCAGGGTCGTATCCTGATTAATAGGACTTCAGAAACCTGGACTCATACCTTAATTAGTCCCCACTGTTACACCTGCATCCTTCTATGGAGCTGAGCAGGGCTGTTCTGCGATGGGAAGCAGTGGGAACTCAAGAGAAGCAGGACCCGGAGACTCCAGTGGCTTGAAACAACATGCAGGTGAGACAATCAAGGGAGTCACCAGTCTAGGTGAAGAGAGGAACAAAACCAATATGGTTTAACATGACCTGCTGCACATGCCATGCTATCCATGACTATCATTTGCTGCTGCCAGCCCATCTGCAACGGCCAGGGCCTTGCCACGATGCCCGGGCAGCAGTGCCCTGGGACATTACTGTACCATATGAAAGCGCTGTATTTTCCTAACAACGTTCTGTGTGACTGTTACTTCCTCAGCTGGCAACTCCAATCTGCCAGAACGTTAATGAGAAACTAACGAAGAGCGCCAGGCTAATGCAGAAGCAGTAATGAAGACTAATCTGTCCCCAGAGAGGATGACATGCCTTCTCAGAGACCTAGTGCACCGCAACAGCCTTTGGAGGGTCAAAAGTGGGTCAATGAAAGCTAATTAATCGCAAAACTCTCTCTTGTTCTTAATTACGGAGTGGTGCATAGGGATTTCAAATAAGTAGCTCGGTCCATTCTTGCCACTGAATTCCCAAGCTGGGACCCGTGAGCCATGCAGGAATTTGATGGCATAATGGCCACAGGTCTCTCACTGGGAAACATGCAGAGCCATGGAGACTCGGGCAGCCTGGGCTTCATTCCCTGGGAGCAACTAGGAGTCTTGGTTTTGGAAGATGCGTTGGATGACCTTCTGTGTAGCACAGCACAGGACCTCAGTAGGGCCTTGCCTATTACTAGGGCAGCAAGTGATTCCTGAGCATGGATCTCAGGTCAGGCTGAGACTACACTCTCAACAACAAGCTCCTGGCACCCTCCAGCAGCCTCTGGAGTTGGTTCTCCTACAGTACAATTCCCTGATCAATAATCAGTTGCCAAAGGATGCTAGATTTATACATGGCTTCAAGGTATGGCCTTAACAAGTCTGTCAAAGAGAGTCTCATCAAGGGCTGTCACCTACACAGACATTACTACTGGCCTGAAAAGCTCCTGAGAACAGAAGCAGCATGGGAAGACTCTGCAACACCAGAGCGCCTTGCTATTTGGGAAGTGACCGAGTTCCCAAGCCTGCTGCTCATTTCCACTGTGGCCTTACATCACTGCAGCCCCCTTGCCTTGATTCCTGGCCCACCACATGAAGGTACTTTGGAGGCAGAGAGCATAACATCCCAGATAACGCTTCCGTCTCTGGCGCTTGTGTGTCCGCACTGCCTCATGCAACTGCCTTTGCCAGGCGCCCGAGACATGACCATCACACCTGTTTCATGAAGATGCTTCTGTTCCTCCTTTGCCTCCCCTGGGTAAACCCACTTAATAGAAAAATCAGCAAACAATTCTCCTGGGCCATCTCTGTGCTGAGTGGGTGAACTGGAGGAGAAAGCACCAAGCTTTGCTGCTTTAGATGAGCCACAAAAGCAGCGAGCACTTAGAATTCCTGTCTTGCCTGGCCGGCGCCCAAATGGAAGCAAATCCTCTGCAGGCAGGGCTGTCCTGCCAGATCCACAATCTCACAGAGGGAAAACATGCTGGGGCTAAAGAAAAATCAATGACTTTGCACATATCTTTGCAAGGCTGCATTCAGAGAGGTGACTGGCACTGAAATTGCCCTACTTACCACAAAAGCAGTGACAGTGCCACCACCGCAGCAGGGGACAGACTGACTCCAGGACTTGTTTCAGTCCTTGTATTCTAATTGGAGCAGGCTGTGCTGCCAGCAAGAAAACAGGATCCTTTACAAGATCAGAGGTACATGTCTCCCACTATCCTTTCAAAGGTGAGCCAACAGCTCCATGACTGCATTTAACTCTTGCCTGGCTGACATCCACAGCCCCATTCCATGCATGCTCCCTGCAGGAGGAAAGAAAGGGGAGGCGGGGTGGAAATCAATAGGCTGCAAAGATTTACAGTGGCTGCTGCAGCTGGGGACACAGCAGCATGTTCTGCTGGAAGTGTCAGTGTCTGGGTGAACACTTGCGACATGCAGCTCGCCTTCGAGAAATGCACAACTTTACTGCTGGATAAACAAGAGTCACTTCGCACATCAGCGGAGCAAACAGAAGCCATCCCAATTCTGTCTAACCTCTCACATGGGACTGTCTGCCCCCTCACATTTTATGCTGGGAAGTGCTATTGCTCATACATTTAGATGTCCTCTCCAAGCAGTGTTGGCAAGGACTAGGGGACAGAGCTGCCACCCTTAGACCACACTGCACACATTGTGCTCTTGGGACAAGAGAGCTCTTCCCACTCACACCCTCTGGCGAGCATCTGAATTCCTTCTGCCAGGCTCCAGCATGAGTGGAGGACTGAAGTGGGCATTAGCAGGGGCTGGTTCAGGCTGTAGGTCTCTGTCTAGAGGCACTATGTCCCTCTTGGTAGGAACACACTGCCCGTGCACCCAGGGGAAATGCTGCTCCCTTAACATCTGGATAAAATACCTTGGATATTCTGCTAAACTGAGCATTTAAAGGAAGTATGTATCCACCCTCCACTGATAGCAGAAGGACTTAGGCACCTCATTCTGCTAGGCTCCTTTGAAAACTCTGGATTTCAATGCTCAAAGGTCTGCTCTAATTAGCCAAATAACTGCCCATGTCATATCTGTTCTCTTAAACGATTTGCAGGAGAGCTAACACACACTGATTCACCTTCTCCTGAATCACAGTCATTTATTTGCGCTATTTCCAGCACTGGGAATTGAAATGATACACGTTTTCCATACATTCACAAGAGAATTCATAAACACCATGAATGCATGACTTCATGTCCAGCCATGCCAGGCTCTCCTAACTTCTCGACCAAATGAAAACAACCAGATCTATTCTGAACTGTAGGTACGCTGAACCAAGTTTGGGAAATATTAATCCAGGGAAATCATCTTTTTCCCCATTTTTAAGGCAAATTCCAGCCTTGTGAAAGCTCTGAAGGCTGTCAGGCTCAAAGACAAAGCATTTCCTCTTTACTACAAAATTAGTCCCTCCTATCCAGTCTTGGCTTGTGCCTCCACACTGTGAAGGAGGGGATGCTTAGAGGGCTCAAAAAGCCCTTCTGGCTCTATGGTGCTTTTCTGGTTTTGAGTTTACAACTGCTCGACAGCTGGTGCCAGCTAGGACACAGACACTGTCCCCCAGCACACAGCACCAAACAGCTCTCAGCAAGGTCAACATGAGCCATCTCCAGCTGTGACACGAGGCTCTGAGCCCTTCATGTTTAATCCTTCCACTATTGTCCAAACTTCATCCTGGTGGCCTAACCTCCCATAGCCCACAGAGGGTCACTTTCCTGTAACACTTTGGTGCTTCAGCGGGGATGCTTGGCTAAATAAAAAGCAGCAGGGGATTGATTTCAGCTTCTAAATCCAGCCATCAACTAAGGTGTATTTCTAGACTTGTGTTAAGCAGTGGAGGGACCCCTCGCCCATCATCGTTAAGTGCTTGACCCCAAGGCCACTGAAATCGTAGGAAGATGGCACACAGAAGCCAAGGTACTGGGACACTACCAAATTCATCTACATGTGAACTAAACTATCTATCCCAGGATACATCACACCACATCTGACCACTTCAGGAGATGAACCAATGGAGATAAAACTGCTACCTTGAGTCTCAAGCCAGAGCAATGCCCTTGAATTTAGCTGAACGCGAAGGTAGGGGAGCTTCTCCCAGAGGCCTGACTCTGAATCACTCTCCAAACTCTGAATCACTTGGTTTCAGCTCAGCCACCAGCTCCAGCTAAAAGCAAAATGACCGTACCTCCCTATGCGTAGTTCCCCCAGGGAAGTGCTCATCTGCTGCAAAACCACCTTAGACCCTTCCCACAAGAGAGGAACCGAGAGTGCCCTGGCCGTGCCGGCTCTGCCGGGTGGTGTGGTGGGAAGCAGTGGGGTGACAGGGTGCTGCAAGAACAGCTGGCCCTGGGGCAGGATGGCTTTTGATTTTTTAATTTGGTTTTATGCACACTGAACCCACAAACTCCACAAAACTCAAGAGACTACGAGCTCTGCTTTAGGCCTCTGAGGGACACTAACCCTTACAGCAGTCAGTACCACCAGACAAAATGGTTTCTTGGGAAAGGAGGCAGGGTTTGGTGCTAAGTAGATCTCTCTTCCTTGCGCCATGGCAGAGCAAAGCTGGGCAGGTGGTAGTTCCCATACGAGCATAATCCAGGATCAGATTTGGATCATAAAGGGGTTCAAGACAAGCTCTGGTGAAGCTGTTTCACAGCTGCTCTATGTCCAGCTCCCACTGCCTCTGATTTTTTCTAGTCTTTACAAGCATAGCAGTTGGACAGTCATGGCTGGAAGCGGAAGGCAAGCTGCCTAAAGTCTCCCAGTCCCAGCTTTGAAGTGCACTGAAGACAAGCCATGCCTGGGTGGAATGATCCACTGCAGCCACAGATGTTTTTTTAGCAGCACATGCAGGCAGTGGTCTGCCTGTTGCTGTTGTGTTGTACGAGTACGGGAGCATCCTACAGCTTCCTGACTGACTTCCAGATAGCACCCTATAATCTGTTCCCTAAATTATCAGCTGTTATCTCTGCCATTTCAGAGATTTTCACCAACTGCGCTCTGCTAGAGGAATGCAACGTGGCCACCAACTTAACATGAAGATCAGGCCGACCCTGTTTATTGAGGGTTTGCCTGGGCTACTCGCATTGAGGATCTCGTTGGTCTCACCTGTGGAGCTGCAACAAGTCCACTTTGCCTTTAAAAAAGGGACAGTGCTAAACAGACTACTTTTGTGACCCACTTACATGCCAGAGACTCAGCTCCTCTAAAAAATAGGACAATTAGAGAATTTAATTGCTGTGACTTTGCAAACAGCCTTTTGTCATGTTAAACACCGAGCTCTAAGCCAGGATCAATAAACGTAAGGCAAAATTGTGCCGTGCCTGTCCTAGCTCTGCGCTCGTGTAACCAGGGAGACTGGACTGCTGAGCAGGGACGACGATGGTGTGAGGCTGGGATGGAAAATAGTGTATCTGGCAGCCATCAGTAATGCTGTCAGCACTGCAGCTCCTTGGAGAGGCTCAGCAGAGAGCCCAAGGCTTAGAGGTCTGATCAAAGCAGGTCACAGCAAGGAAGTCACTTGAAAGGAGGACAGAGCTGGTCCATGATGTGTGACCAAGCTCTGACTTTACGGCTGTGACCCCAAAACTGTATGGTTGGGCTCACAGGACTCCACCCACCCCTGTGCTGGGGTTCCATGTTGGGGCTGAACCTCTGCTCTGCGCATGGCTCAGTGTGGGGTTCATCACTCTTCAGTCACCAAGCCTTGGTGCTGCTCTGCTGAAACCTCAGCGACTTGGGGAAGTTTCTGTCACCCTGCAACCTACCACAGAGACACAGCCCATGGCCAGACAAGGCCACCTGCACTTGGGGAGGTGACCTTGAGTCCCCACGGTCCATCACTTGGTGCTGTAATAATAAACAAACCCAAAACATTACTGAGTACCTCTGATGGGTGCATAAATCACACCACTTCCTGCCAAGTCAACATAATAATTCCAGGTGATACCAGCTCAACACCTGAAGCTCTGACTCTCCTTCCTTGCTACATGCCTACGGCAATGCTTCCCAGCAGGTGACTGGCTCTAGACATCCCCTAAGCCTAAGGGTAGGAACTGAACTCCCAACATACGGCTTGTCAAGTAGGGGCAAGACTGGTGGTGTGCTTTAAAGTAAGATTCTGCTTAAGTATTTACTTAATTGGAACTTTGCTGCAGTGCTTAAAAATACAGTTTAGAGGCAATTTCTCAAAATCATCTCAGTAGTTGGAAGGCGGTCACTAGAAGATGTTCTCAAGGTGGTTTGAAACTCTCTGCCTCCATTTCCTCAGCTTTCTAGGGGTCATTACAGGAGATCTGTGAGGGGAAATGAATGTTTGTAAAATACACAATTGAACGGAATAAATTACAATTAGTGAAACGAGAGGATAAGAATTAAACTGATTAAAAGCTATCCAAGCTGAACAGAATTAAAAATAAATGAAATCCAGCTACAAGCCTAATGAACAATTGCTTCACAACTGTTCCTAACACACCCTTCAAATAAAAAAAAACAACCACTCACTTTAATATAAAATTACAGATTTAAAAAAATAAAAATGTTTGTTAAGAGAAACAAAAATTCAAATAGTGCCTTGTAAGGATTCATTTACACTGTACATGGAAAATAAACAAGAGCTCCTACTTGCCCCCAGTATGTATTGCAAGAAATCACGCACCACTTTTCTGCCCATTCATAAGCAAGTCCTCTCTCTCCCCTCGCCCCCTGGACACTGTGTGCTCGTCCAGCATTAAGGACAGCCAAAAGTAATTTAACCAAATTCACACGTTCCACTCCATAATCTGTGATCTCTGCATCAACCTTCTGTATAGGTAAGGAGGGCCACAAGAGGCCAAGCGCACCGCTTGGTAATGGGCTCTCCCTTTCTTGGCTGTCATTAGCTTTTTGTTATCTGCATGATGGCTTCTCCCCGCTTTGAGATCCTCTTTATACTGTGAGCACATGGTACCTCATGGTCAGGCCACGGCTGATGCTCTTTGTAGGCACAAAAGCCTCAGTTTAGTGCAAATCCAATTTTAAATGCAAAAGCAGGCTCTTAAAAAGAAAAAAATAAAGCAACCCATCAAGGTACCAGACTGCATGATGGATATTAGCCATGTACTTAAGAGCCTTGCTGAATCAGGGCCATGGCCTATCGATTACAGACGATCTATTAATGACGTAATTTTCTCAGAAATGATGATGGAGTCTGTATTTTGGCCAAGGTTATCCAACACGTACAACAACGCAGACCAACACAGGAACTACCCGCAGTCTGTACACAGTCCCAACAACAAACCCGTGGATTTGTCCCCTCTCCTGCTGGCCTGATGGCACACCTTTACACGCCCCATGGGTCCGGCACGGCTGGTCCACAGAGTTGGCAGCACCTCGTCCTGCCTGCACCTTGTCAAGCCAGGGGCAACTCTGAGCAGGAAAAATTTGTTCTAATTGCAGGTGGACTGTGCAGAGGTTTACACCTGCGCCTAACCATACAAGTCACTAAATGAGAAATAATAAAAATTAATTAGCTGGCATTAATCAAGTAAAATCAATTAGCAAACACTATAGTAAGAGCTGTGCAGTGAGGTTGCAAAGGAAAGTCTATTCAAGATCGAGACTACTGCTCCAGCACCATTCCCACTGTCTACATTTAATACCACCACCGTTTCAATATTCAGATCCAGTTCCCTACACGGAGTGAATCTGGAGACTGCTAGTTTGGTGCCTGCCAAGCACCGGGCATGGCTCTGCCCTCACTGTTACAGGCAGAGGTGCGGACAGAAGAAACATCTATCACACAAAAGACGAAAAGACAGCACTTTTCTCTGCGATATGTTGCAAAGGGCTGACCCAACGAGAGGCAAGGCCAGCTTGCTGTGTGGTCCCCATCCTTGCATCCCCTTGGCCAATGCTAGGAATATACAGAGCCAGAATATACAAATCTCATCTCATTTGTCCTGACCGCCATCATGTATTCCTAACAGGATCCATGGCCTCTTTATCTTCCCATGGCATTGCCACAAGGTGCAAGCCTGTGCTTACAGCTCCTTGTAAATGGAGCCTAAGTGGTTTAGAAGATGGGACTCCACCAGTGTGGACCACTACTCCCAGTTCTGGGGAATGAAAGTTTTGATGGCGGTAGCTCTCTTCTCTTGTGTAAGCCTAGGATGCTGGAGCACACAGTGTGAGCAAGGCAAAATATTAGGGCCATATTGCGCTGTAAATGCTGCAGCAGGGGAATACCCGCAGCCTGTCAATTCAACATCGCATTGGCAAGAGCTGTTTTTATTGACATCTGCTGTTTTCATCACTGCATAAGGAAACAGAAAGACGATGTTCAAACCCAGTATCCAGGCCAGGCCCTGGGAAGCTGCACTCTGTGTGTGTCGGTGTACCCATCCTGAAGCACCTGAGCCATATGCTGCTGCACCTACTCAAAGCACAGCAGATTTCCCCCCTCCTCCCTCTTGCATCTTTTCCCCAAATCCATTTTCAAGCCCCACACCTTTCTGTCACCCATCCACACACGAGCCCATTGCCAGGGTGGGATTTCATTTGCAATACATAGGGGACAGCAATCTCCCACCGTTTCCCCAAGAGCGGTATGCGTTCCCCCAGGAGTTAACTCCAAGAGATCCTGGCACCTGGGCAGACCCAGCACTTTGTCACCTGTGCCCTTCTCAGAAGTAACCAGCTTCCCCGTTCACATCCCAGAGGCTGCCCTGAATTAAACCCGGTTCATGCTCAGCAGCGAAGCCCCGGCACAGCGATCTGCCTTTTGGCAGGGCAGCGCTGAAGTTAATGATGCAGGAGAGCGGTCGGGTGTGACTTCGAAGAAAGGGGAGAATGTGCTTCTAGCTTTTCCATAACAGTTAATCATTAAAACCTTTCATGGTCACAGAAGGTGCTGGCCTCCTTATGAGCTCCCCTTATCAGCCATAATTATTTCCTGATCAGCTCTCGCCTAGCTACCTGGCAGACTTATGCACAACACCCTCGAATCACCTGACTGCATTTATTGCCC
The DNA here is from genome assembly GCA_013398815.1 of Ibidorhyncha struthersii. Taxonomy (NCBI): domain Eukaryota; kingdom Metazoa; phylum Chordata; class Aves; order Charadriiformes; family Charadriidae; genus Ibidorhyncha; species Ibidorhyncha struthersii. The sequence continues at coordinate 219,185 of VZSZ01000260.1, forward strand.
TGTATTCCTGGCCAAATGGGCCTCTGCTGTGTCAGCTGCAATATTTACAGCATGTTATTTCTCCCGGCCCATGCCCAAACGTAAAAGCCATTCTGCTCCCTGCCTTCCCCTTTATACCATCCCTCTTTCCGTGACGAAGCAAAACAGAGCAGTCATCTAGATACCTCAGCGCTTCTTTCTCCTCTTCTCCCCCAAATGCAACAGCTCCTCTTGCGTAAAGCCCGGGGAGTACCACTGCTATCTCCCTAATTCCATTTTAAGTTTTCAATCATTTTAATTCTGCAGACATTGCCTAGATATCTAAATTAACGCATGCCTATTTACACTTCTGTCCTTTTTTATTTTCTGACAAAGACTAGCTCACCTCCCTAGAGAATCGAGAAGTAAATCCAAGCGATAGACCTAAACGTGGAACGCACGCGGTGTGTTATTTGCTGTGTCAGAGCCTGCTTCCTGGGGAGGAGAGTTCAGAGTTACCAACTTAACTCTGTTATTGAACAAAAATGGATAGAATAACCCCGTCCAGCAAGGTTGGTCTGAACAGATGAAGTCAAATCCTGAAGCCCTATATGCGTGGAGCCAGTGGAAATTTCCAAGAGCAGGAACAGGGCTTGTACTTTGGTAAATAAAAGCAACGTAGATAAATAAAAGCAAGAACTGGAAATCCAGTCCTTATTGCAGCTCTGAGTAACAGATAGAAATCCAGCTGTTCTCAGTGAAGTGCAAGGAGCTGTATGGTCTATAGGTAGCACACGCCTATGTATACATGTGCTGTACAACACCTATCTGAGCTACCAACAAGAGCTTTATATCAAAACATATACAAAAGGTGATGGAGGTCTCCAGACACGGAAGGGAAGAATCGAGAAACGGGAACATGGTATTTCACTATCATTTTCTCAGCAAGACAATAACATCTACAAAAGGGAATAAAAAAATGCATTAAAGGGGGATTTCATCTTCGCTGCTGAAGTTTAGGAAAAAACTGTTTTAGGGAAATTCAAAACCACAAAATGAGCAGGGGATGTACACCGAATAACCCCGGGGCCAGATTACATTGCTGTTACTTAACAGCACCGGTGTCTGATACTTGGCTGACTCCGCAAGCAGGAGATTGCAAGGTCATTCTGAAACACTTGTAATCTACAACTCGAACCAATCTTTCCTCTTTCCTTCTAGCATAGCATCCACATAAACCAGCCAGTAATTCATAGAGTTCTCAGATACGACCAGCAATTTGGAAAGGCTCTGCTTGTCTTGCTGGCTGCAGTCAGGTCACTTCCAAGGCAGACCAAACACATGTGCACCAAAGGGACAGTGGCTGTGCTCCAAGACCACAAATAATACACTGGCAAAGTATAAAATAAGAAGTGTTTACCTGCGTGTGCGGCTCTGCATTTCGTGAGCATACTGTGCTTCCTTCTGCTCTCACAGTCACCTATCATTTTGCTTGGAGCTGCCACAGAGCGCTTTACAAATGAGAGCTCAAGGGTCAGGAATGGTCACGAAGGCATGCAGGATCTCAGAACGTATTACCAAAAGGCTAGAGAAAAGGAACGTAAAGCACTCCTTTTTTAAAGCCATTATAAAAAAATGACCCTGTGATGCACCTAAGTCATGATTCCTGTGGATGGAGGGTGGGTGTCTCATCATCCCCTCTTGGAAAGGCTAGACGACACATGGAGAAGAATGGATTGAGCAGTGATTTCACATACTGCACAGCTCCTGTCTCCACGTGGGAGGAGGCCTTAACTCAGAAAAGAGACAGCAGGGGGATGTGACTGAGGCCTGTAGAGACAAACCAGGCAGAATGGTGATTAAAGCACAAGTGTTCAGTACTTCTCACCGAAGAAAAAAAAACAACCCCCAAAACCCAAACCTAGAACCACTGCAATTACCAGGTCCACTTAGGACCATCAGGATGCTGATGCCAGAAGGTGGGACAATGGGCCAGAGGTTATGTCCCGGGAAGGATCATGCTACAAACAGTTTCTTTTCTACAGTTCCTCTAAGTATGCGTTAGTGGTCACAGTCAGGGACAGGGTACTGGGTTAAGGTAAGCCTTTGGCCAGAGCCAGTACAGATGCTCCAGTGTTCATGATCTCACTACTGGTGCATAAGATGAGAGCTAATATTGAAAAAGAAGCCACCTTCCACCCAGAGCAGTACCCAGACACGTAGCTCTTGGAAGCTGCTCATTTGATTTCTTGCAACCTTTTATTTCACACCCTGTTCCTGTTGCTTTCTTTCAGCCTTTTTATTTTAGCATTAAAAATATGCCCAGATTTTATATTACAGTGAATACGCTGCAATAAGCAGCCTTGCAGCTCGGTATCAGCTGTCTGTCCACAGATAATAGCTCCCCCTTTACTGCTGCCTGCCCGTGTACCCTGACCCCTAACTAAAGAGGTCTCTTCTAGACCGAGACCGGAGCTCATTCCACGCAGTGCATTCAGTCTTCAGCCTCTCTGCCAAGACAGCCAACGCCAGTAGCAATTACGGAAGTCACTCACTGTGACGTGATGTCCCGTCCATGGGGCACACAAGTAAAACTACTCCTGCGAGACCCACCGGAGCGGGGGAGTCACCACGCAGCAGAACCCAGCTCGCTTTTCTCTGCACAGCACCTCTCACTCTTTCATTTTAACGACACCGCAGCTTGACCTAACCATTGAACTATCTAATGCAACATGCCTACTGTAATCAGCAGCCATGAAAATTAATAGCACCATTCTTTCAATTTTTAATGCAGTTTGAGAGACTTTAATCAAATCTGATGAGGGGCAAAGTAGCCAGTGATGAAGTTATGCAGGAGGGAGGGAGTGTGTTACCTGCACTGCAGTTGTGCTTTGTGTCAGTGCTCCTGGAAGTCTGCTGCTGGAGGAGCTTGAACAACTTTTTAGAGAGTATCTTGGCAGTACCAGACTACACAGGGCAATTTTGAGCTGCGCCATTCTTTTATTCAAATTCAACTACCTGCTTAATTGACATACATGGTGTTGAACCTTCTCCCATGCGTCCGAAAGCAGATGCTACTTCCTTGGTTTTCAGTGGATTTCTGTGCAAAGTTCCCCCCAAAGACAGATTTAGGACCCTGGCCTTTAGCAAATACCTGCATCTTCTTGTTCAGACCTTACAGAGCTGTCGCTGAGACACGTTATCAGTGCTGCAGTTCCTGGTTCACTGCAGGCGTAGGTGGGAGCTTGCTGGCTTCTGCCAACTTACAGTCTGTGCCCACAAGCCCCAGGGCATGCGGGGCCCATCACCACCGTCAAGCTTCATCTTGCCTATCCACTGCTCAGCCTTGTTTAACCACAGGGAGGGAGGCAGGGAATTGTTTCCTGCCTTCCGCGAAATGTTTCATGGAACTGGAAAAGGTTTATCAGTATTTTTCTGAAGGACGTTCTGGTTCCCAAGTAAGTTTTTGTTCCTAAAATCCAAGTGAATCACTCTTGCAATTCCCCCAANCTTAAGCTCCCTCCCTCACACTTTCCGCCACCTCCCCTCCCCCCCCAAGCCCTGAAATGTCCTGATAGAAATAGCTGCTTTTGGGACACACACACACCTGTCAAAAAGCCCCAGCTTCCAATGGAAAAAATAATTTAAAAAAGGTGTCTGAGTTGCTTTATGTTCTGAACCGAGCCAAGAGACAGGGCTGGTGACTGAATTGCACCACAGTGAATCTCACAGACCAGTGTAAATCACTGTCTTCTGCTCACGCATGCCCCAAAGACACTTCCAGGCGTTCCTCTTCCCACTCTACCAAAGCTGCAGCTCCTAAGCCCACTGCGCCCCATGCTAAGCTGCCAGAGCCATTTGTTCCCAGGAGGGAATCCCTACCACTGGCACGGACAGATGCCATCAGTCACATCCATTCCCTGTGGCACAGTCAATCTGTCAGCCCCGGTGACAGTACTGTGTTGTGATGGCTCTCGAAGCCAGCAGCTCAGCCAGCACCCGGAGCACAGCCAACGCTGCTGAGTGCGGATGGCAGCCTGGGCCTGCCTTTACACCTCTAACGTCATGGTGGTCACTCTCTTATGAGTAAATAGCTTTCACTCCACTTTTGGGGTCTGTTTTTTCCATTTCCCCATGCTTTTCTCATCAGAAAACCCAACCCACCCTTACCACTAGGCATACACAGGAGTTCACGTGCAAAGCCCCAGGACTCTAGCTCCCAGAAGAGAGCACTGGAAGGCAAAAACAGGGAAACAAACTGCATTAATATGATTTATCTTTCGCAGAGGGGCTCCACCCTCTCTTTCGAGATCATGCATTCAGATAATGAGAAACAGGGCATTCCCACCCCTCACGCACAATCCCCTTTTTATTTCCTACACAGTGAGGAACTAAGACATGAGACTTTCTCAACTGCTTCCCACAAGAGCTGTGTCTGGCTTTGACTTTGATAATCCATCTTGACTGATCTTTTTCCGGCAGTGGCACTGGCATCAGTAGCCAAAGTGATGGGTGGGCTTTACAGCTCAAACAGCCTTTCAGAAAGCTGGTTGAAAATAAGCATCTAAACCTCTCAATTTATGCTTCCTCAAGCTCCTAAGCCACAAGATGTTCATGGATACCTTTTTTTCTTTACTGTTAGCTTCGAAACAGGAGCAAAACAAAGAGGGTGAGACTCTCAAGTAGCTATGTTGCATCCATTGCTAGAGGAAATCACATTATATGACTGAGAAGCGACAGTGGCTGCCCAATTTTTCTGCCATCTCAAATTTCTGATGACATTGGCTTATACACTGCTTTTCTAATTTCTCTCTTTTATCTGAATTTTTACACCATGTCTCCTGGACGACGTATGACAGGAGTGCATGTTATTGCCTACAGGTAGAAAATGAAGGTAGGAGATATGGGAAGACCAATAGTTGAGCTACCACTAAAGACAAAATGGCATCAGCGTATTCTCTGTGCATCCTGGAAAGATGCACACTAGGGACTTTAGGTGCTTGTTAGAGACACTGCAGTTGTCGGGTCAGAATTTCAGCTAAACTCACATTCTGCTAAATCTTTCTCAAGTTCTCTGTCACCACAAGTTTTGTGATCACTTGGGTAATATAACAATGGCAGAAACTTTAAAAGCAGTCAGATTGATAGGCCCCATTAAGATGCCCATCAAAAGCTACTAAAAACCTACTGGTTTATGGCTACCAGCAGGAAAGTGTCATTACAGGCAGCTATGTTCTCCTTCTTCAGCTTTCAGAGGTGTTTTTGTAGATGTTTCACTGTTTAAGTATTTGGAGCTTAATGAATACTCAAACAATTGTCTGAATTTAAGCTCTCAGGACTGTCAGTGATGACTGAGGTTGAAGATGACTTAGGAAAGAGCCCAATAGCAAGAGGTGAGCACCAAGGCTCCTACTGATAAGCGCAATTGCTCGGTGCCTTTCAGAGCTTAAATTCATGACCAAGTTACCACAGAATAAATGTAAATACATTTCAGATGACCCCAGCAACTAGTTGTGTACACAGTCGTAACCCTCAGCAAAGACAGAATGATCCAAGTGACACAGATATGCATGTAGACAGCAGTAAACGTAGCCCAGAGCTGACCTGAACACGGCCCCAAACACCCTTCAAAGTTGAAAATAGGAAAGAAAATTGTTCATTTGGTTCTTCCACACTGATACAGACCCATAACCATTTCCAGGGCAGGGACCAAGAGGGTAGTCTGAGATGCTTCTGTTTGACATAAGTGTAATTTGTACTTAACGACTTGGAGGTACAAAACCATGTTGGCCCTCCTGAAGTTCAACAGCCAGGAGCACAAGCACAAGCAGACAGCAAAACTAAGCTGTTATCTCAACACCTGAGAAGTATTGGGAATGACACCCAGTTGTGTTTTATCAAAGAATGTGACATCCAACCTGCTTTCTCATTATAAAAGCAGCAGGACTATGTTTTTAGGAAGGAGCCAGTTTCGACTTTCTTTGTACTTGAGGACTTTCCCAGTCATCATACAACCACAGAGTAAACAGATGTACCAGGGTGAATTCGGGTAAAGAGTGACTCAGGATTTCTGAGGCAGCATCAAGTGCAAACAAGACCTTTGAGATGAATTACTGACTGCCTCAAAGTGAAACAGCACTGACAGATGCACTCTGTGTCACAGGGCAGCCACCTTTTTCTCTTTAGAGGTGATTCTTTCTGGAGATCAGACCTATGAAAGTGACAAGTTCCACCACAGAAGTGATCTGCAGAGATTTCCTCACAATACATAAGGGAGACAACCCATATGTATGGTCACACCATGTGCCCCGTTGCCTCTGGGAATTGTCCAGTTTCAACCAGAACAGGAACAAGAAGAGAAGCCACCAACATACCAAGTTCCTATGAATTTTGAGAAAACTAGGGATCAAACTGGGCAGAAGGTCTCTGTTGGTGTCACAACTAGGGGAAGGGCTGATAAACCAAGCTCTCCCTCAACCCCGGAGAATGCCCAGAAGGACATGTCAGAAAGCAGATCCAACTTCTACCGCTGCTTGTGAAACTGCTGGTTTCTTCCCCCGTTACTTTATGATGCACTTCGACATTCTTCAAGCAGTTGGGCTTCTGTCTTGTAGGACCCTTCCTGCTCCCGACTACTCGTGCCAGGCTTGCTGGGCTTGGACTTTAAAGACACTCTGCCTTTATCCATAGCTTGGGGGCAGCTGTGGATTCATAGTTCCAGCTCTGTGGTTTTCTTCTCAGAAAAGGCAGTGGGTTCCTGAAAACCTCTGCTGGCTTTTGAAGCCCAAACTCTTCTGGCTTTCAAAGGGGACTTTTCCTCCTCATTGCCCGCAGTGCCTGAAACCCTCTCAAGTCAGTTTGTTCCTGCAAATGCTTTGAGACTCTTCCAGCTTCCTAGAGTGCTCTGAGCTCTCATCTTTGGGATCCTTTTGGAGGCAGGTCTGGAGGACACTCAGCTAACACCCCACTTCCCTGCCACACTGGAGGATCTGATTCAAAGCCTGACTGTGCAGGAAGCTGACTCCTGATTTCGGTAGGCCTGCAGAACGACTCATGTCTCCACTATCTGCGAGAGAAATTCTTAAACCTTTGCTCACAGCGAGTAGCAGCTGATGCTCTTAATCATCACAGAGAAGAAAGGGGAGGGATGGAAAAATGTCTGCCTCCCATCTCTTACTAAGGCTTTAGGATAAGACCTTACCTCAGTGGTGGCTGGTTTTCCTTCAACTTCCTACATTGTTCCTTTGAAGCATCCTACTCTTTGATCCTGTTGAAAACAAGGTAATGGTAGTCTTAGTGGGCAAGTTATTACGGTCTTCCCCAAGCAGCTAACTGCAGACAAGCCAAGAGAGAATCCTTCCCATATCTATTATGAAATGACCCTCTGAGACTGGAAATATTGAAACAGCCTAACAGTAGGATAGAGTACCAGCACAATATCAAAGCCTCTAAAACAGAAGTTCCCCAGATTTTCCAGTCGTCCCTTGTTGTTCAAAGACTCCTCCTTCATCAAAGCTCAAACCCTCGCAGGACCAACAGATCATGTGAGAGGCATCAGAGGATTATTAATTTGAAAGAAATGGGTGGAAAGTGTGTCAAGCACGCCCAATCTTTGAACTGGGTACTTTAGAAGATCATTGCAAAATAAAAGACAACTGCACATTCATTTCTCTTTAGAAAGAACATATTGCACAAAGCCACAAAAGTTACATGACCTTCATGTGAAGGAGAATAGAAAGACTAATCTTCACTCATTGTAAATTGACTTGGAAAGGCAACAAAGCGATGCCAGTTTTCACCAGCTGAAGATACGACCAAATGTCTGCAGTACACTGAAGACAAAACTATAAGGCCTATTCATTGTGAATGCTTCTGGGCATATGTTAATCAGTGAGAAATTTCTTTCCAGAAACGATTATGGTGCAAATAGAAGTCCATGAATTTGGCCTATTATGAAGACTGTGCCTTTCTCTAAAGCATGCAGTGGAGGGTGAGATCTATTAACATCCTCTGGCTGCTGGAAAGCCTACAGCCTCAAAGTTGTTTCTGTCTGGTAGCTTGCGTTTACCTTTACTGGGTCCTCTCCACATCCCTGTCCAGAAGCCAGGCCAACAGCAAAACAGACATCTTTCCCATTGACACTGACTGCTCCAGCAGCGTTGAGCAATGCAGGAGGGATCCAAGCCTTGTCCCTGTTCTGGCATCTTGTGGGAGAGATGCAAATCAACACCTCTCAACTGAAGGTTGCTGTTAATGTGCCCTTAAAGGATAATGACACTGGCCATCAGCCTAGAGGCCATGGCACAGTCAGTGCTTTATTTAGGTTCATTTCATTCTAAAAGTGAAAGAGGATGCTCTGTATTTTCTACAGCAACATAGGGACCTGAAAGGGGAACTTTCTTTTTGTAGAGAAGCCCTGCTGCTCCTGTTGTGCAGCAGATAGCAAAGGAACGAATGGTGAACATCCGTACCATCCCAGTCCATATCACTGGCATCTCTAAAACACCCCACCACTGAGGTCATATCCAGCATTTTCCACCCTTATAAGCCTTCATACTGGAGGCACTAATGCTGGTCTCATATTCGCTGACAGAGAAATGAAGATTCAAAAAAACATATATATGCCCAGTAATCAACTACCCAGCAGCCAAACCAGGAATAAAACAAGTTCAGCCATGGAGACATCTGGCTTGTCAGCCATCTACCTGAGACAATGTAGAGCTAAGACTTCCAAACAATGCTGACAATCTTAAGCAAGATGAGCATATGAAATCATGTTTCTTGGCAGGAAAGTAGTGCTGACCTGGTCCCATACAATTGCACATGAGAGAGTTTTGAGTCCCTCTAGTTTTGATAAGGAAATTGTAAGCAAGGAGATATTTTGTAACCAGAATTACAACTCAAACATTCAGCAAGGGATAGTCATAACCTCAAAAGGAAACATATTTATAGAGTTTTCTCTTCGTATAATACAAGTAAATAGCACAGCTCCTCGCATTTACAGAAGCACTGGGTGCAGGGGGACAGAGGGCCTCCTGTCCCTAATTCTTAGGTGTACTGAATGTTGACTAAAGCAGGATGCTGTATTACACAGACCCAATCAAAACAGCATTTCAAAATAGCTTCCCCTCGCCCCCGAAACTGAGAAAAAAAGGTCTCATGCAGGAGTTTGGCTTACTTCATGAAAATGATCTTGGTCTGTTTGAAAAAGTCAGTTCTTGACAGCCTGACCTTCAAGAGCAAAGCTGCTTCGCTGTTACAGGGCTGACATGACACTTGCTGTTCTCCAAAGTAGGAGAGCACGTGTCTTTCCATGTGCCTGACCTCTGCTTCCCCCCAGCCCGCCTTCATGCTGGGCTTCCCAGTTGGCTTCAGAGGTCTTTATCCCTTTATTTTCATTGCAAATTCCTCAAATATTTTGTGTCGACACAGCTCTTGATGACAATTTCTTGACAAAGCACCACCACCTATGCGGACACCTTGTTTTATTATCCTGAAGTGTAAGGGCTTGTGGTGTGGGGACTGGAGGGAGCTGCTCACCTGGACAGCTGAAGTACATAGCAGGACATGATGTATCCATCTCTCTGACCACATGCACTGCATCTCCAGATCTGCACCAACAACAGGCAGCTACTGAATTTTGGATGGTATTGAATTAGGTGTCCTTCAGATCCTAAATCACTTGTTCCCTCCCAAATGTTCGCAAAATGAGAGATCTAAAATATAGACAGAAGAAAAAAAATAAATTTAAAAGGCATGCTAACTGACGCACATGCACTCAACCCCACTACCCAGCCACAATTACCCATTTGTTTTGCTATGGGCCACATTTTCAGTCTTTGCCAACAGTTTCCATAACGTAAAGGGACCAGCTTGGAAAATTAGTCAAACCATTGTGTCACCCTGTCACCTTCCACAGCTGTCGGCTGCAAGCAGCCAACATGGTGGCACTGTGCTTCAGGGGACCTGCTGGCTGGCCTCTCTGGTTTCCCCCTTCAGACAGGCAGGCTGGCATTGGCACACGCTGCAGAGGACCTCACACAGTAACTTATTGTGCTCCTTAAAAAGAAAAATCCTGAAAGTATCTCTAACCATAAGGAAAACTTCCATAAAAAGCATTTTAACAAGATTTCCATGGAAAGATAACTTCTTAGCACCAATTTAGATCCGTGTTATGATGCCATAGAAACAGAAGAAAATGGGTATCTTTTCTGCAGAAGATGAGCAGGAATGGAGGCAAACCCACCTCCTCCCAACCTGCCAGAAGATGAGCCTCAAGGTCCAGCACTGGACTCAAAAGTCAACTTTGTTGACCCCTGTTTTGCATCTGCCCATTTCCATTGGCTCCATTGGAGCCATTCCCAATTTACTGCTTTCTCTTTAGTTTACAAGTTTATTAGCAGCAGACTGAAAGAAAAGGCCATTACTTTTTTAAAAAAATGGTCTGAGCTCCTTCTGAATACTGAGATGCCAAACTTTCCTAACACCAGTAGGGTTCATAGGATGGCAAATCTGTAGTTAAGATGCCCCCCACCCAAATCTTGACTCCAACATCTGCACAAGAGCACTGGGTGCTCTGTACAACTTTGAACAACCTGCGCTGCTGAAGGGATCCCAACAGCCATATCCCAGCAGCTCAGCACACTCCTCTGTGGTCACAGTACCCCAGGGATGTCCTTTTTGTGTTTCTGCAGCAAGAACAGCAGGGAAGCAGACAATAAAACCCCACAGCTGCACCTCCAGAGGCACGTGCTGTAGCACACAGTGCATCCATGGTCTAGAAGGCTATTTTAAGGCAGAAACAGTAAATCACAGCTAGCAGGGTGAGAAAGGTGTGAAGCCTGTAGGGCTCCATAAAACACAAAGGCGGAGAACAGATCCCTGAAGAACTGTAAAGTGCAGATCTGGCTACAAGTAACACTAGCTAGTGCATACCTAGGTTATGCATCAAATGCCCTTAGACACTTAAGGAGGAGTGCCAAAATCAGGACAGAGTTCACAGCAGTTGAACCTTTGCACCTCTGAGTCCGTGGGCTCTGCCTCAGGGAGCTGAACTTGGATGCCTCTAAAGTAGAAGGAAAAAGAAGGCTTGGCTGGGTGGATACCACATTGACAGCCTAACCCCTGGGCAGCGAGAGCAGAAGCAAGCAGCACTCCACAAACCAAGCCTTTTACAGTGACCCTGCATCTGCTGATAGGATCATGCCGAGGTACCAAAAGAAGGATCCGAAGTGCTCAAGGCATGAGGTCCCAAGTCATGGTAGTCACTGCATCCCATGAAAGGAACATGAGCTCCCCTGGAGACTGTTACAACCCCACAGGTGCTCATGCAATATCGAGCAGTCCAGCTCTCTGAGCAGCATGTCCCAGCATGACACCGTGGTGTGCACCACCAAGCCCCATTCGAATGGGACTAAGCAGAGTGAGGAAGACACTGTAAAGCTGGTACACGCTTCCCCTCCTTACTGCTCGTCCAGACTCGCACCAACTAGAGAGCGGAGTCAAGTACAGATTTGTATCTGCGCGTGAAAAATACGCACTTGGATCCAGCAGGCTGGCTTTCCCAAAACCAGGGCTTCTCTCACCCACCCTACACAAAGGCCCACGGGCACTGCTGGCATGCCTTAGTGCTTAATAGAAATTAAACCAACTCAGCTACAAACAGTGCTACAGACCTGTGATGGCCTCAGCCCTCCGCGTTCCCCTGGCCTTCAGGAAGGCTGTGAGCCCGGGAGCCACCAGCCTGTCTCACATCCACATCTGGCCTCTCTGCTCACCAGGACTGGCCTTGGTTTCTAGGTCATCACACCCTGAAAGTAACTTTTTCACCAAGGTAGCTCAGCTGATTTCCAAAGATGACACACAAAGAAGCTAGATCAGAAGAGGGTGGCAGGCATGAAAGGAGGGGGGGGAAAGAAGAAAAAAGAGAGAAGAAAGGGAAATATCGAACAGAGTAATCTTCTGCTCTCCATTCATGTAATGTTCTTGCACACTTGATAGCATTCCTCTCTACAGCTCCCACATTAACACAGACAGAGTGCCGAAATCAGGCTGCCATTTCACATAGCACTCAAGTACCCGCATAGCTGAACAAGAACAGGGCTAAGTCTGTAACCAAGTGCCTTGCAGCCAGCCCTTTCCCCATCTTGCCTGTCCTCCTCTTCTATACAACCTGATCAGGGGGCAATGGCTCTGATGCCCACTGTAACTAAGCCCTACTCTTATTTGGTCTCTAGGAACCGTCATAATAAACTCAATGAATAAACGATGTGTTGCTTAACTGAGACTATGAACCAGCTTGTAAAGAATTCACTAAAAGTCTGAGTCTTGCATTGCAAAAAGGAATGTGACATCCAAGAGGAGTATCATTAGCAGTGTGGCCCGGTCATGCCTGTGCTCCTCGTTTCTCCAAGTCAACAGAACACTCTGAGCATGAGCAAAAATGACAGGATCAGACCTAGGGCGTTAGTGTCTTCCTTCCTCATTAGGTCACTGAAAACTCTCTGCACTCCCAGAAGTCTCACTATTTACAGAACTGCTTCAACCAAATGCTTTGGATGGGTGGGAGCACCATGCACATGTTAAAAAAATCACGGTCCTTGGTGGCTATGCAGAAGTTCCTCTGAAGACCATGCTCAGAACAAATGCGGCAATGAGTGGCACAGAGCCAGGCTGCATGCCAGTTGCATTTTCTCAGAGCTTCTGCACAGAAGGCCGACATGGAGGCAGAGATAAAAAAATCACATCTGCCAGGTAATACTTTAACAATCATATTTTCCGTATAGGTATCACTGAAAAGTGCCAGGGAAATAGGGTCTTCAAACAAAACAGTTCCCAATCTGTCCAAGGCAGTACAATATGTTTACTTTAAGCCATTTTTTTAATGAATAACATTCAGTAACCAAATAGAATCAGAGATTAATCATCACACAGATGCTATGCCTCCCTGTTAAGATAAGATGATTATTAAACGATAAACCACAAAGCTACCTTCGTTTGGAAAGGGTTCTTCTTCCCATCTACTTTCAGATTGATATTGAAGTACAACTTTTTCCAGATCAGAGAGCACTGTATCCTTCTCTCTCTTTAAATATCACAGATCTATCTAGAAAAGACAATGGAGCATAAGGTCCAAGGCTACATACTCAGTTCCTTCCCTGTTTCTGAACTCAACTCTGCGAGCACAACTCTTTTTGGGCAACGTGTCTTTTAAAGTCTCGCAGCAGGACAACGGTCTACTCCATGCAAGCAAAGGTGAGGCTAGATGTCCTGTACTCTTCTTCCCAAGTTTTCAGACAGTCTCCAAAAGGCATTCTGTTGCTAACAAACAGATTGTGACTCACCAAGACATTCAAAATTACATTCCTGTAATTTCCATTTTTACTTCGCTCATTCAGATCCAGCCCGTTGTGGCTTGCCCAGCTTCTGTTTGGCAAACGCTCACTAGCTGGCCTCATATGGCAGTAGAGTATGTTTGAACATCAGCTCGAAATGAGATCTAGCCAGGACAGTGTTAGAATAGACCAGTTTCCATAGACAACAAAAAGCAAAATGCCTAAGTCCAAATGAAGAAAGGATCCGAAATACCAGTGTCTCCCCAATACCATTAACACAGTCTCAGAAAAACGAAAAGCAAGAGCTCAAGCCCGACAAGGGTGATCACAAAGAAGAGCCCAAGTTGAGCAGCAGTCAGCCTAAGACTTCCCACAAAACACATGACCAACTTGTGTCATCACAACATCAGCACATTAGCTAAAGCAGCTTACATAGTTACTGTCTGAGCTGTGAAGTCACGGTGCTAATTATTTTGGCTAGTTATGTGAGCACCACATAGATATGACTTTAACTGCCATCATATCAGGAAACTACGTTTCATGCTAGCCACCTAATCAGCACCAGGGAAGAAGCAGTGTTCAAGCCTGGATGGTTCTTCGACTTCAATCTCCCGCACCTAGATTACCCTCTGCGCGCCCCCAGAGCACTGAGCCATGCCTGTACCAGCATCCTGCAAAAAGCACTGGATGCAATCACTGCTCTTCCCAGCTGGGGACAGGGAGGACCCACCCAGCAGGCTGCCTGAGCTGGGTCATGCCTTTGGTACTGAAGGTGCAATGTACTCTAACTTAATGTCCCAGATTTTATGCTAAATTTTGCAATATTTAGACTGCAAGAACATCGGCTGCTCACTCAGGAAGATGCCATGGTGCTTGGTCAGTCTTCCCCAACATGCAAACTGCTTCAGGAGATGAGAAGAGGAAGACAGGTGTTTCTAGGGCTGTTGGCAGCTAAGACACTGCTAAGATACGTCAATGTTTTTTCTGGTGTCTACTCTGCAATTCGTACAATTGTTGATCGCAGTAATTGAATATAGGGCTTTTTAAGAAGAGACCCCCTTCTGCGGTTTTACATTTATGGGGAGGTTTAAGAACTATGTTATTCTTAGATCATATTTAAGATGTTTTATTAATTACCCAAAGCAATGCTCATACTTTACCTGCCACGACTGACATGCAAGCTTTCCCACCTTCACACTGCAGCTTTCACTGGGCAGTGCAGTGAAAGAAAAGGCGATATATTTCACCTTCCCTGTAGTAACACCAATTCTAACTACCATCCTTGAGCTGATGGGACTGACTTGAGCCAAGCAATGACTGCTGTTTCCTCACCAGCCTGGCTCTGGCTCCGAGTGGCCCTGCAGAAACTTAATTACCTCACTACCCACCTGGCTTTCCTCTCCACGAGGATGCCTCAGGAAAGCCTTATCTAGAGGATCATAGTCTTGAAACTCCTTGCAGACATATCCCCTCAATTAACAAGCTCAGGTACATTGCTGGGTCTACAGGCAGAAGAGACAGATGAGAAATCAAAATGGTGCTAAAATACCTGCTCTTGAAGAAATAAATAGCTCAGAAGCAATCTGAGGAACAAGAAAGGCCATGGATTTCTGTTCATGAAGATGCTGACAATACTAAAGAAATTATTTTAACCAAGCAACTGCAGTTTAAAGGAGTCTTTGTGGAGCCAAAGCAACTGCATTTTAAAGGAATCTTTGTGCAGCTGAAACAGCCCAGATGACAATGCGATCAGCTTGATTTGATTTTCCTAGGGCCCCGATGAGTTATATTCTTAGGTAAAGGTGTCTGGGTATCTGCTTGGTTTTCTTTATCCTGTGGGTTCCCAGAAGAACATTGCCTAAATGTCTGAGGGTCTTGGCATTTCAGTATTTTCTACAGCGATACATATCTGCCTGGGTTTCTAATCTAAATGGCAGTCATGAAGCAGGTTCTCTAACATCCGTTTGCAATTTCTCCAGAGTAAACACACCAGAAGCTGCTTAATGTTCTCCCCTCTACCTATCGCACACTCTCAGCTATACTTTGTATTACAGCAAATGTTATGTTTACATAATATATACTTTATGTTACAGATTACGTTACTGGTACGGCCTGCCAGGACCTTTCAGCATCCAGCTCAGTTCTCTACTGCATGCAACTTAGCTAAATTTTAGCTCCTTGTGTTGCAATTTTCTAAAACAGGCAACTACCTCAAACTGGATTTTTAAGCTATTTCCAAGATTATATCTAAGAAAATAGATGTTTCTACAGCCTAACCCACTCTCCCACGCCACCCAAACTAGACAGCCATTTTACTGAGAAACGCTCACGTCCATATGATTTGGAAGAAGGTTTGTGATTTGGGAGCATTCTGAGGTTTGCCTGAGGCGCACAGCTGTAATGGGTTGCCATTTTCCCTGCTTTCCTTATTCCTCTTGTTGCATATTTTAAGTTTTCCCTTCTCTAAATGAGATAGAAGAGAGGAGATATAATCCATTCCAATGATCAGCTGACAAAGTTTGGGATTTTTGGAAAGGGCCAAATGAGTTCTGAAGCACCTAAAAACACTCCATACATTGGCATTGTCCTCCTCTTCATGAAGATCTACCTGTAATAGAGAGGAATAATAGAATGGTTTGGGTTGGAAGGGACCTTTAAAGATCACGTAGTCCAACCTACAGGCAGGGATCTCTTTCTCTAGATGAGGTTGCTCAAAGTCCCAGATGAACAAATAAATCTAATAAATCAGTTGATAAACCAAACCTCTTCTATATGGCTGTATGCTGTTCTGCAGATGCCCAAGTCTGACCTGACTTATTAGCCAGTCTCCGTCCTGTCCTCGACAGTGCCAACTGTGCACTGTTTTACTTGACTGAATTTAAAAAAAAAAAAAAAAAAAAAAAAAAAAAAAAAAAANGAAACACATCCCCCTGTAGACTTCTAGGAGTTGTTAATACTCATTTTAAGCTGTGACCTAAGATCTGTCCCTAGATATCCAGAAGATATTCACCTTTTAAGCCACAGTTTCCAGTTCCCTGCTTACGGCTCATTCCTTAACGCAAATACAATTTGACGGTATCTGGTGCATAAATCAATGATGTGGCTAAAATCTCAGTCAACTCTTCTCAGAATAAATGTTGCCATTTAAAATGTGGCAATCAAGCTTGTAAAGGAAGGAAAGAAATGTCACTTGCAACCCAAGTGATTTTGTTAACAAGCTGAGTTCCTGCTTCAGGTTTTTGTCTGATAAAGCCACTTATCTGACTGTATGAAAGGTCATAAGTAGTTGTTGGAACAGTGGAAAGTCCAGACAAGGCTTTTTTGCCATCCTGCAACTTCTGTTTAAACTTTTAGTTGAATCATTATTTCAGTTCCTGGAGCTGAGTCATTTCATCTGCCTTGCACATGAACACGCGCAAAGCAGCTCTGCGTTACGGAGTGGGCACGGAACACGCAAGCAGCCCTGATTTTACAGGAGAGCGTATTTCCCTGCATGTGAAAATGCAATGAGCTGCTCCAGTCCTTTCAAGGTGTTTGGGCGAGGATGCACAACTCTGGGTGAGAGAACTGTTTTCCTCAAACCTCATCCCAGCAGATCCCAGGGCAAAATCAGGCCTTGACCTCAGTCCCACTGTGCAGACAGAGCCACAGAGGAGCGACCTTGCATAAGATGTGTTGCTACAAGGAAATATGGTTTAGATGGGACTAACAACTTTCAAAGGTGTACTTTGAAATTTCAAAATACTCAATACCAGTATTTTGTGCTAAAATCATGGGCTCCTGCCGCATCTGGGCATGTCCCTTTATACAGGTCAAGTAATTAATTAATTAAAAGAGGTATCAACTCTCTGAAGGTTATTTCTACAGCTGCCTTTGTGTGGTATGCGCATGCCATTTGTTGAAATATTATAAGACCTTGTAAACCACAAGCGTTACTAAAATATTTTTTCCCACTCACGCTCCCTCCCCCTTCTTTATTTCAAGTCTACGTAAAACCTTTTGCTAAAGATCCAGATTCTCCCACTGAAAGCAAGTGCCACTTGTCTGGAAATAGATTTCTCTGCCTCCAAAAGCACCCAGAGCAGATGGCCAGGGACAAGATGCTCTGGTATCACAAGCTCATGCTGTCTCTCTGATTACACATCAGAGGAACGGTCGGAGTGCAGCATTAACTATTACAGGCTTCTTTATTGACGGCACCAACATCTGGCTGAAGTGGAGAAGAGAACAATTCACATCAGTACTGGGGATGCTGAAGTGGATCTGAGTTTAAAATCTCCTAATGCTCAGATTCAGCACCAGGCCAAAGCAGAAGAGAGTGCTCCCAGAAAATACTATTCAGGAGAGCGGACTAGAAACAGGTAATCCAAACTAACAGTAAAACCCTGCAAGTCCTTCTAAAGAACAGGAAAAAAAGGTCCTTTTAAAAGTTCAAGAGCTGCAGTCTCCATTTCAGAGGATACAGGGCTGCTTGCATCAAGCTTTATTTTTACAGAGCGTGAATCATTTCTCACTCGAAGGGAGCTGGGATCATTCTGCTATCATCTCTGCCACCAGCAACGCTAAAAATACAAAAAGCTCTGAAGTCAGCTCTGGCGTATTGTCAGCTCTGGACCTTTCTTCATGGTCGCTGGGTCTCTTGCATCTACTGACAAAGAGCAGGAGCAGGTGCTGACACCTTTCACATCAGCCTGTTTAAGAGTGCAGGACTTGGCCCACCCTCTGCACACACACACACTCAAAAAAAGCTCTTGCTTCTCCATCTATCCTCAGTAGTAAATATTGGATTTTTCCTCATGTTCTGACAAAGAACGGCAGCCTATAATTACACCTAATACCATAAAGGTTGCTGTGCTGACACTCACTTTTGCTCTCAGCCATGCTTGAGAACTGAAGGACCGTACCATTGCCTTCGCTGCACTGAACTGGTTGCTTAGTTCATGCCCAGCTCAAGAAGTCATGCAGTTGTGACTTTTCCCTTCAAAAGGGATGACCTGGGAACCACAAAGCAGCAGAAGATTCTTTTCCAAAACCCCTTTGCCTTTTTATATTTTAATTTGCAGCAACAGCTCAAGAATGCACGTTATCCAAGTTTGTCTACCAAATCGCAGCTAGTGAGAAAGCCAGTAACGAGCCCTTCATTTTAATTTATTATTTACATATACTAAAACATCCACCCCCTCCGGAAAAGAAATTATCTTGCAACATATGAAGATAGCTGTGCTAATTATGATTTCAGTTGCCATGAAACGATCTTCAAATGTGGTCCCTCCCATCTTGTTATAAACAAGGTCTTGGGGTGTGGTTTGCTCAACACAGAGCAGTATCTGCAGTTTAACTCACTGTGTGTTTTCACACACGGTGGGATTGTGCAACCACGTGCCACTAGCTGTTGTAGAGGCCAGAACTGGTTTTTACACCAACTCAGACAAATTCACAGAGAAGAAGTCCATTGAATATAGCCTCTGGTGGAAAAAAGAAGCGTGTTCAGGGAGGAACTGTTCTGAACCAGCCTCCTCCTGGATCTGGTTGCACAGCTGGAATTTGGGAGATGGGCTTTAGTCTCACCTCCTTTGGCCGTTGTAACAAGCCAGCTGTAAGTCAGGCTCCCTACCAGGTTTGATTTGGCAGCAGACTGATGGGGTGGCCTGTTTGTTCTCATCCTCACTTCCATGATAAGTGCTTTGTCTAGGGGAAATGGAAAAAAGAAAAGGCACTTTTTAGGGATGCTTTGAAACAGCTGTAGTTTGGTTGAACACGGGTTCAGGACTCACATTTTGTCTGGTTTACACGAGACAATATTTCATTCAGTGGCATGGGAATCTCATCTCATTTCCCTTGGCAGAGCTCTTTTGTGTCTTATCTCTAACTAGGTTATAAGTTGATATTTGAAAATATAAGCGTACTCTCTGTATATTAACGGGAGTTTTGATACCCAAGGGAATTTCAGCTTGGCATGATCTGTAAGCAAGAATTTGTCTGACATCATGGAAACAAAGCCAGGGCAGAACACGTATCCCTCAGAAGACAAGATACATGACAGTATTTTCACTTGCCCAACAAAGCAATGGAAAGATAGAAAAGAGATGGCCTCAAATTCATTATTGCTATACCACCCTTTTTCCAAATGGAAAAGGAGGCTTCTCTTCACCATGCACCAAGCCTGGCCTCCAGCAGAACAGTCCACTGCCTTGACAGGACAGTGACACAAAACCTGGCTTCCAGAGGAGAATGGGACAAGGAGCTGCTGTCCCAGTAACGGCCATTTAAAAGAGCAAAACTATTTTGTTCAACTCCGACCTAACATTTTTGTTTTGTTCTTCTCACAGAGCAGATTTAGAGAGGTAATGCTCAAGCTGACCCAAAACAGTGTCACTGTTTGTTAGCAAACAGAAGTTTTAAAACCAACTATTTCTACAGCACTAACTGCAAGTGAAGATATGCTTGTCATGAGAAGGTTAAAAGAAAATGCTGCCCAGGCTACAGAGATTGCTGGCCAAGAGATGGAGGGCTTTTGTACCTCTGCTGTTGGTTGTGCTGATGCGTACAGGTTTTGCTGCAGAACTTTGCTCAGTGGAGATAAACCACACATTCTCTGTGCCCGCAGCATTCACTCCTAAGTGCACTGCCCTTCTTTTTGTCCCTTGCCTTTGTAAAGATTTATATAATAAATTTTGCTGGATCACTTCAACGCTGAGTTATGTTCTGCAATAACTGTGAAATCCCTGTGTGGTAGGTTAAACGTAACAGAGACATCTCTGCAAAGGACCTGCTATGTATCTTGCCCGGTGCCCTGCACACCATACATGGTGTTTATTCCCAGTGTATCTATGCCAAGCTCAAGGAAGTTTCATCTTGGAGGAATTTTTCCAAGTCTCACCTCGGGGTGGGGGGTGGGGGGAAGACAATTATCCTTCCCCACCATCCCCCAAGGAAAAACAACCCAAAACATGTGGCTTAAGGCCAATATGGGAATCTCCCAACCTTTGAGCTAAAGATTAAAATATTTTAAAAGCAAACAACTATTTAGTTTCTGTATTTCTCCATAACCTTCCAGACAGATAATGAAGCAAAGAAATGGAAGGACTGTAAATACAAATGCTATGGGTTTCTCCTTACATCTGTCCTTCACAGTCATTTGCTTCCTCCTCCCCACACGCCCTTTTTTGTAAGATAAAATTCTATCTTCACAACTACCTCTTTAAGCCATTACCAACCGCCTCATTGTTTTTATTTTGTTTTTCTAGACAAATACTTAGGTTTCAATTCACTGCCTCTAGGTGCAGGTGAGTCAACTCTCATGTGTAAAACCCCTTCAAGGGGTGGGAGACACAGTGAGTTTTTCTAAATAGGGTTCAAGCAAGGAGGATGAGGAACTGGACTCTGGAGCGTAACAAAGCCCAGTGCTGTGGGCTATCTGCTCCTGGAGCTAGAGCAATGCCCTGGCACTGTGGAGTTCTCTGATCCGAGCTGGGTTAGGTACCCTAAAGGAAAGATGAGTCTTCCAGTGCCTCTTCTCCCCATGTTCTGAGACAGTGCACGAGCACTGGTTGCGAGGGTGGTGGGGACAGTGATGCTGCAATTACCCTACAGCTTGATCCTGAGACCCAAGACTCACTCACTCCACAACGAAAATACAGCCAGGATCATTAATAACTGAACAGCCGGAGCTCTGCTGTACATTTTCGGCAGATGCTGCATGAGATGAACTCACATCCCAAACACCTGGCTGCGGTCCATTTTGGTTGGGAGCAAAGGGTTGCTGTTTCCCAAACCACACTTTCTTGCAAAGCATGGGCTTTTCCTGCTCCAGGGGTAGCCCCTGCTAAGCTGTGAGCCCCCAGAGCCATCAGTCTGAAGTGCACAGTGACCACAGAGGAGCTGATGATTGCATGCTGCTATTGCTGTATGATTCAGTCACTTGTGTATTTAATAGCAGTCAACTCTGCGTTTATATTCAAGGCAGGGATACAGTCCCAAGCTAACAGCAGCAGCATCACCTAAAATGGGGTTTCAAGAAAAGCTTTACTATTAGGTCCTGAATTCATTCAAATCAGCACAGTCCATTAACGCCAGCAGAGGTTCGGTTCATACCAGTTGGGGACAGGACCAGTTGCTATTAAACTTGCAACACTCCGGGTCAGCATTTGAACGGGCCTGATGGTGCCCAAACTACTAAGTGCTTCTAGAAGGCTGACGGACTGATGTTATTGATTGGGATGATGTGGCTGCCAACAGAGAGGCTGCATAGGGCATTTCAAAGCCCAATTTTGTCACAACACTAAGATGCATTGTCCTGTAAAAGCCTCAGAAAAAGGTTGTGATCAGAGCTTTGTTAAAGTTGGAGTCAGACCCCTCCTAGAAACACTACAAAAAACGCCTCCGTGAGGCTTCTTATGTAGGTCTCGCTGCTCTTGCCTTCACTTCCTATTGCTTGGGACTGGCTTGTCTCCTAATTTTATCCACTTGCCTGTATCCCTATCACCTTGTGCAGCCTCCATCATCCCAGACTCCTTAGACCTCTCCATCCCCACTGCCCCCTCATGGTAAGGACAGACCTCCAGCACAGACCACGAACACCTGAGCCCAGTGGGTACCAGCCTGGCCCCCCAGCACCACTGGTATCTAGGGACTGTTGGCACAGGCTATAGGGCATGTCCATCATGCCTATGAACTATCTCCTTGCAGTTTCATTATCAAAATTGGAAAAAAGTTTATTTATTGCTCTCCTGAGTTTTCCTAGACGGCTGATTCTTTGCTGTTCTCCTTAAAGGACAGAAGTACAATTGGGATTTCCTTGAGTCTGACACTAGAAGGTATATAATAATACAGATTTACATTATCTTCCTTCTTGTGGGATCCCCTGGCCCTGTACAAACTGCACAAGCATAATGAAACACCACAATAAAATGTGCAAATGTGTTAATTGAAACATCTATAGTTAAAATTTCAGTGCCAAGGTACTTCCCACCAACAGTCTGCAGTACAAACCAGTGAAATCAGGCTAGTACTACAAAAGCAAACACTACTTTTAACTTTGCAGTCAAACTAAGAGGAAATAGGAGGAGAGCGGGGCAAGCCCCTCCCGCGGTAATGGGGTGCAAAGCCATTCAGGCCAGTGGCTTCACTCCTGTTTACAAAGTTCAGCTCTGACCCAGCTCCTCAGTGTGCATCAAATCAACTTCAGGTTTGTGGAAAAGAGGAGCAATGGTCCAGTCTCTGAGGCTCAGCAAATTTTGGCCCTGCCTAATTCTGTGGGAAACAGCTTCCCAGTTAGGACCACTGGGTGCCAGCTTTCTACACAGTCTTGGGCACTGTCAGCTGGTGCAGTATCTTAACTAAGCTGGATGGAGAGGTCTCAAAGGTATTGTGTATCATGTGAATACACCAAATCTAGTCTTCAGTTAAGGAATTATTTGCTATAATGCAAATAAGTCCTTGCTCCCAGCAGGGAGCAGTTACATTGTAGTCCCTCATCCAAGCAGGAACAACAGATGAAGGGGCCTAGATAATCATTGTAGAAAAGCATAGTTCAAAACTACCCAAGTGCCTGCCCACTGGGACTTGAAGCCAACACTGCTCCCACTGGCATTCCCCTGCATACCTTGACAGATCCTGTCTCTTGTTCAGACACAGAAAAGGTTGCTGTGAAAATAACACTCCAGGTCACAGCAGATC
Source organism: Ibidorhyncha struthersii (assembly GCA_013398815.1). NCBI lineage: Eukaryota > Metazoa > Chordata > Aves > Charadriiformes > Charadriidae > Ibidorhyncha > Ibidorhyncha struthersii. The sequence continues at coordinate 242,155 of VZSZ01000260.1, forward strand.
ACTTGGCACTGAAAAATGCTTGTATTCAATTGTTCTTCAGTTCTGTAGCCTTTTGGCCATCTTCCTAAATTTGACAGCAATGCCTGTCATGTAAAATCAACTCTGGATTATTTTTTTTAAATGTCTTTATATGAACAGCCTGCGTTTTAAAAGGCAGAGGGCTGATGAGAGCAGGGTAACAAGAGCCCAATGTATCCCAGTGGAGTTACAGAGAAAGAGGTTAGCAAATGCCTGTGCTGCTGCTGTCACAGTAGTGTTGCTGTAGCTGCAGTGGTCTAAGGATGGTTAAGTAATTAACATCTCCCTAAAATTTAGCAGCTTCTATTTCAGACCTGAGAAAGATCTCCAGGGCCATTTCTTGTGAGCTTTATTCCCAGCTGTAGCAGCTGGTTTATTCTGAGGTATTCTTCCCAGAAACCTTGTCTTGCTGGCAGTATTAGAGACAGGCATGTTCCACTGTTTCCAACACCTTACATTTCATGTACACATTTTACAAGGCACAACCCCAGTTTATCATAGAATCATAGAATTCTATAATAAACTGGGTTTTGTGCCTTCTGGCGTCTGTCATCCTGGACAACTTCTCACAAACAGTTACACAACTGGAACAGCAGCCAACGAGGGTGATGAACTTCCAGCTGGGGTGTAACTACACAGGTCCCACACCTGAGCCACTAGGACAAGGACACCACCTCCAATGGGAACAAGGTGTGTGCCAGTGCTGGCTCCTCCTTTGGTCCTGCCTCCAAATGTTCGAGATTTCATTATAAGGCTTAGGAATGGGTATCATGTCACTACGTGAGAAACTCCAGTTTCCATTCATGTAGTTTGAAAGAAAAAATGAAAAACTTCTTTATAACCAGATTTTTGATTGCCAGAAGCCTTCAGTGCTGCAGGTCTCAATTAACAGCTGTCCAGCAGACACACCAGTTTGCTCTGCTTTCTGAATGAGCTGTGCATACAACTGTCAAAGCTTTGACTCAGAACTATTTGTGGGGAAGGGGAGGGCAGATACAGCCTGTGGGACAAACGTGAACACCTGCCCTGCTCAAGCCTGGCTCAGAAGCCATTCAGAATGATTTTAGAAGATTAGCCCTTTAGGCAGAGGTGAATTTTAGATATCCTTCTTTGATACCACCAGAGACATACACCACCCGTTTCTATCACTGTCAATAGCAGCTAATGTCAGGCCTCTGCAGGCAGCCCCCTGACCTTCTCTTTAAAGATTTATCAGCATTACACCGTAACACTGATATCAGCCAGCTTTTAAAAACAGCCTCCAAGGGCACAGGCATGAGCCTGCTCACAGTTACCCTGATTAAGCCAAGAACAGAATTCATTCCTTATTGCTAATAGGGAAACAGAACAAAATTGTAGGTGCCGTAAATAAACCAAAGTAAAGGCCAATTTCTGCCCTCAGCTGTATGCAAGCTGGAAGGGGTCATGCAAGGGAGACAAGATAATTGAGTCTGGGGAATGATGCCAAGGATAGGGCTGCATACCTGCCGCTGCACCTCGCGCTCCCCAAGCACCACCAGCAAGGCAAATTCTGCCTATTCCTTGTGTAACCAGATGGACTCTGGACTAGACTGCAGTCAAACAGGGACAGCTGCAGTCAGTCTAGACACATCCATGACAGCAGTACAAGAGCTGAATCAGACACCCATGAGCAGGCTAGCTGCACTGGGACAGGATCAATGAGGAAAAAGCCATCTGAAAACAGTCACCTTAGGTGAGTTTTTCAACAAGGGGGTAAACTTCTGTGCCAGATGCTCTGCTGACACAGGTATGTGTGTATTGATGCCTCTGCTGGTGTCTGGCAGCTAACGGTTTGGCTCCAAATGGCTTTAACTACATCAGCATCTCTTGCATTTCAGGTTGGAGCAAGATGACTTGAGGTTCCTCAATGCACCTTTCAAACCACAGTGAAAGGAAGCCATAGGGGAAAGATTGATGCAGTATATACATGAAGCAATGAACGAATTTACTAAAAAAAGCTCCCCTTGTGACAGAGTCTTTCTCTCCATGAGGTTTCATTGCATAGCTGTACTCCCCTTTGGTTTGTCAGCCTTCTTTTTCCTTTATTAAAAATAAAACATTCAAACCCTGCAGCTAATTCAGATTATAAGATTGTAAATATTGCATATGTGCTCCACACCAAAACACCGTACAGCCTCACAACATTTTCTTTTAGGAAAACCACATTTCCAAAACACAGTAGTAGAAGGATCCATTTAGGTCACACTGCTGTAACTCAGCCCTTACTTTGCTCCTCCTGGCTCCATTGTACTCCTCTGCATTTCCCTCCTTGATAAATTACACCTTACAGAAACCCGGCCTGGCTCTTAGCTACTCCAAAACCTGAGCCAACACAGGAGTGAGGTTGGCTTTAATCCACCTTGATGCTCTCACTAGTTAAGGACTATGAGAAGCTGTACCTAACTCAGGACAACTTAGACTCTGCTTCTCATAATCCTGACAACAGAAAATAAAGCAAATTCTACCAGTGGTACCAAGGGACTGGGAGCAGGGACAACATCTGGGCTTCCAGGGAAAGCTCCTAGGAGTTTGGTATGAGGGGACCGTGTCCTTTCCCTTACCATCTATTCATTCAGCCAGGACTGGATGCTTTAGCCACATTGTAAGGGAGAGTGACCCCATTGCATCTCATGGGAAACTCATTTTCATGAGTTCAAGTTCGCTACAGCTGAAGGGAGTTGTGCAAAAGGAGCCTGTTAAAATGTAACCAGTCATCGGATGTGCCAGTTAATCATCTACTTTGAAGCTTGTCCCCTTCGATAATAATTTTCCATGGTTGCAGCATTAAAGCTTAACTGGTCATTGGCTTCACAAATGACCTTGTCTGACAGGGAATGTAGAAGAGGAAACAACAGTAACATGACCTTCTCGTGTAAATTCTAGATGGGGAGAGAAGGGGAGAAAAATACTGCTGGCAATTTCCAATTGACTCAGCGATTTATCTCAACCGGCCTATAACCTCCCCCTGCACCCCCTTCCCCTGATCATCTCCAGGCACCAAAGAAACACCGGCTCTTGTCTCCAGGAGCTGTAGGGTAGTGTCAGTTTACAAAGGCAGCCTGAACGCTGCATTTTCTCTAAGAGCCATACCAATGTGGTTTATTAGACCCAGAAGACACACTGTGGGGACAGCTTTTGGACCTGACTGATAAGGTGCCAGCAGGGATGGATGCCTTTCTGCTTGGCCACCCTGAACGCGGGGTCAGGACGCTGCTCGAGAAAGGACTGCAGGGACGAGCTGGTTCCAGGGCCGGCAAAGACAGGATGAGCTGAGCACCTTCTTCCTGCAGTTACTGACCTGTCTTGAAGCAATGTGATGGAAACATAATAAACAAGTATTTAAAAATCCAAACTACAGGTAGGAGAGTTTCTAAACAGATACTGAGCATGACAACCAACCTCACCACATCCAGGATCAGTAGAAACAAATAAGAGGTTAAAACACTGCTTTCCGCTGGACTCCCAGCGTTTGCACAATTTTACTGCTCAGCCTGCTGTAACTCCAACATCACATGTAGAACTATTTTAGCCAGCTAATGTTGGGATGGAAATGAATCTTAACTTTTCAACAAGCAGCACCACAAAGCAAAGGTCAAGGATAAGACACAAACATCACAAGATGTGAAAACCTCAACTTGCTGTGATACCCACGCCAGACTTTGCCTGGCGGCTGGCGTTCACTCAGGCAAGATACCGGGGAGTCAGGGCTGGTCATGCACATGCTCACCAGAAGACTTTTTTGGGATGGGGCAAGAAGGGAACATAATTCACTACCAGATTTAAGGAAACTTAGTCACGCAGTAATGTGGATAAGTGACTAGACAGATTGTCAGAACAGAAAAAGCTCTTTGCATGAGTCCTCTCTTTTGGAAAGCATCTTGCTTAAGACTTACAACTCCACTTTACTGACAGAGTGAAATTTAAGCTTAAAATCCCTGAAAACATGACTCAGTCCAATGAGGTGATAAATGAACGAGGTGAAGAAACATCCATTTGTTTATGTAATTATTTGTCCCATGACCTAAGATAAAACATAATTTAAGTTGGTCAAAACCATAGGGAGAGTTAAGCATCTAAGGGAATACTTATTTAAGTAATTTATTTTTTTTTAAAAGGTTTGGGATCAAACCACAGTGAAATAAGAAATTTTCAAAATTCTTCACACATCAAGAGCTCCCCAGCCAGAAGGCCCCTTCTTTCCCTGCTTGTGCCCACTGATGGTGGTCTTGGTTTCACTAGACACAATGTGGAGGCTCAGAAGAAATTCCCTGGCAGGGCTGCTGAACTGAAGTCTCCGAGCTTCCCTAGTGCTCTGCTTCAAGCCAGCCTCCCTGGGTAAATTGCCCGACAGCTGGAAACCTGGTGTTTCCAGATCCACTCAGCTATTTTGCCCAGAAAAGTGGGATCTCAGGTCACCTACTCAGTAAGATCTTGCTGTTTTGGAGATTTTCCCTGAGGAAACTTGGAGCTGCCCTTTGGACTCTGCAAAAGTTCAGAGCCTGAAACGCCTTCATCTTGGCAACCTTGGTTTCATGGGAAATATATTAACCAACTCCAATGATGCTACTTGTGGATACAGCTTGAGATCACACGAGGAAAAAACCCACAGTAAAAAGGAAGAGAGGACACTTGGAAGAGTCTTGCAGCTGTGAGGCATCGAGACTTATTGTTGTGTAACAGGAAAATTCTCCAGTGCCACAAAGAGCACAAAGATGCTGTTTATATTCACCGCCTGGTTTCAGCAAGCTATTTTGTACTAAATTTCCCTGCTGATCCAGCTGCATTGTGATAGCAGGTGTCTGCTAACATCAATCACATGTTATTGCATTTTTCCCTTCCACCTTCAGGTGTAAGAGACGCAATGCATCACTGTACAATAGGAGAGGAAGACGACACTGCCTAATTTCCCATAGGATGCAATATTTATCCTGTAAGTGGGGATTAACTGAATAACTTGCTAGCTCTGTGTCAAGGCTTGTAAGAAGTGGTGACTAATCCTAGCTAGTGGGGATTAACAATGTTTGCTGTGGGAAATGTGCCAGACTTTTCAATTATATCATGTCTTACAAACAGACTGCAATAGTTCTACATGAATACAACTGTGTTCTTGCCACAGCGCAGTGATAACAGGGTACGTCCTTTCTATTTTTTAATGCCACAGACTAGAGCAAGCCCCAGCAAGAACATCACATGGACAGACAGCACTACCAGAGCCTGTTCTTCTGTTAGAGTAGGGCATAAGGAGGAGAAGGATTTGGTGTGCAGCCAGGAAGTCCTGAAGTTACACCTTAAGAAGCTATGGTTGAGTGTGCATCACCTGTGCTACCCTTGTAGGTTGACAGACATACACTCACACACTTTCCAGAAGGAGGGAGCACCAGAAGGCCATGCACGGCAGCCTTGAGAAGTGGTGTTGAAGACTCAGGCTCCAAGTAACACACAAGGCCAGTTTCACAGTTGTGGAAGATCATGCAACTAGAGCCCTTGTCATGGTTAAGGAAAAAAAGCAGAAAGAGGTAAAAACTTCTAAAGAACAGTGTGACCACTTCAGCTGGTGCAAAAACCATCAGCACCTCAACGTAGACTTAGTTACAAGAACACAACTGAAAGTAAATCATAGTTCATTAATTCACCACTTTGGTGCTAGGCTTCCTGTGGAACCCAACATCTACTGCAGCTGCAAAGCCAAGTGCTTGCGTTTACGTCCCCGTTTTCAAACCTGTGCCCTTTAGAGGAGTCTCGTCTTGGACTAAGCTTCTGACCCATGAGACAGCTATAGGCGGCCCTCTCTGTATGAGGACTTCGCTCTAAAACAGCTAGTTCAAGTTAAGGACAGTCGATCTGAGCAGGACAGCTGGGGCGCTGGTCACCTCAGAGAGGAGGCACTGAAAGCACAGAGGAGAAGACCAGGATGATAACTGTGGTGGGCAGCACTGTTAGGACTAAAGGAGAACTGCAAGAGCTTTCTGATACTGTTTCACTCAACTTTTTATGGTCAGCCACAACACTGGGGCAAATATAACTAGTATGTACTAAGCAATCTCAGAGGTCCTTGCAAGAAACCTTTCCTAAGTGTCCTTTTCCAAGCAGCTGCACAGGGTAGCTAGAGCTGCAGAATATCACAGTCACAGATGGGTTTGGATGCCTGGCTTTCCAGGTGTAGTACCCAGTACCACAACCCAAACAACTTTTGCATTCTTTGCCCTACTCCTGGCCTAGGTACAGTTAAATTCACTATGCTAGTACCTAGAGGGCAACAAAACACTGACGGGACATGGCCTACAATAGGAATCCAGGTGCCAAAATACTATTTTTTGGGCCTCTGCTTCTCCCCAAAGCAGCCTCTTGCCCTGCAGCACAGACCATGGCACCTGCAGGCTCCATCCTGGCTTAAAGGGATGTTACTGCAGTGACACTGCAAGTGCTGGAGCAAAACAAGCTGGCAAGCACAAGCATCCCACTGTGTTCTTACCAAGAAACCCTTCCCCATGCAACTGTGTTATGCAGAGGTGCAGCTCACTCAGGTTTTTATTTCACTGCTTCAGCATAATAGGGAGACACAAGACGTCTTACAGTACAGGAAAGAGCGATACAGCACTCAAAGCAGGTTGGAGTGCTATGGCCCATCTTGACCACTCCGGCTCATTTCCACGTACCCACAGCCAGACTAAGGGTTTGACTGAACACCAGTTTGGAGCTTCCATTTGTTTTCAAAGACCTCTGGACAAAAAGCAAAGCAAAATAAACACAAAAATAAAACAAACCACAGGGGCTCAACTTGTCAGTATCGTTCTCCCACTTGCTGACCTGACAGAGTCCAATACCCAGGAACCAAACCACTTGTCTCCTGAGTATAACTCTTCTGCTAGTAAGCCTGCATTCAGACATACCCATGGGAGCTTTATGCACTGTACAAGACAAAACCCCCTTTCTGTGCACCTCCTGGAGCTCTTTAACAAGCTAGGTATTAACCTTGATTTCTCCCACATGTATCAATAGTTATTACTACTTAATAGTGCTCCAAGGTGCTTGGGAGTAACAGTAGCACAGAGGTAATTAGAGGAAAAGGAACACCTACTTATGAGTAAGGTATATGCAGCTGAACGGAGTATTTTGCAATACCATGACTGCCCAGTGACAGCTGTTCCAGCACACCGGAGATGGGCTAGACATTTTTCAGGTCGGTGACAGATGGGCCCCTGGTGACTACACCCACCTCCACAATGAGCTTGGCTAGAAAGGCAGAAACCCCATCACAGTGTGGTTCACAGTCAATTGAGAAGGCCGTTCTGTGGCACAGGAGACTTTTAAATCCAGATACTGCATCTAAATGTAGACAGGGGATTTGAAACTGGGTCTTGTGCCTCACCTAGCAGTGCTCTCACCAGCTAACTACAGGGAAGAGCACCACTACACATTGGTTTTCTGAATATTTCCACATGAAATATTTAATTTCTGATTTATTAGTTTAGCTGTAGTTATTTGTCAAACACAAACAAAAGCTGCAAGCAGCTTAAGACTGGTTGAAAATGCGCATTGGGAAAAAACACAAGTTTGAAGCACCATGAATGCTAAAGGTGAGTTTAGGCTTCACACATGTTTTTTCTGGCTGCTGTTCATCACTGAGAGTCTGCTCGCTGATTCAAATGTGGATAGACACCATCACCCTCATTTTGCAGTCAAGAGAACAGAGGAACAGGAGAGGGGAGGGCAGGATGTCTCACAGGCAGCGCTGCTGCTCTGCTGAGCTACACTCAACCAAAAGGTTGGCCTGGTGAGGTTCTCATTGCTCATGTAGGGACGTCTTACTATAAGCAGAGACAAGTTTCTCCTGTTTGTAAACAGTTATTTAAGTAAAAAAGTTAAACATTTTCATTTATTTTTCATTCCTACAATCTTAAAAGTCCTCCCTGTGATTTTCAGGTAGCTCTGAAATTTGCTCTTTTCAATAGGCAGGTCTCCAAGGCCACACAAGCCACAACCAGAAGTGAGGCATGACGTGGAGCAGGGCTCAAGCTCCTGCATTCCACGGGCCTATCAACTTGGGCTCCCCATTAGTGTAGCTCCACCTAGCAGCAGGGCTGGGTAAGAAAGCAGAAGCCTGAGGTGGGAATAAGGCAGGAGCAGTTGTAGGAGGGTGGACAGGAAGGACAGGGAGACCAGAGGCTGATAGGCTTGGGCTAGGGAGGAAGGTGGTGACAGTGAGACCTACTCCAAAAACATTGGGCTGCTTCAGATCCTTCAGTAAAACGTGGAACAGGAAACCTACTGTCAGCCTCAAAGAAAGCTTTGGCCATCTCCGGGCTGCTGTGAAGAGAGCTGCTCCCACAGCGTTTGGAAGTCCTGTCTCCACCTGCCCACTCCTGCCTTCCTTGTACTGAGCATTATGTTTAATGATTCATGCGCCAACCTCCCTCCTTGATTTATTTGCCAAAACAAAAGATTTGCATGGGGTGGCAATTAAAGAGGTAGAATGTGATATTCATCTGTGTGTGTGTGTCTCTAAACCTGACCACATCCTGGTGCAGCAGCTACTCACAGGTGTTCAGATACTGCGGTAATGGGTGTTTGTACAAAAAATACAACACAATTACAGCAACACCCAGTGAAGGAGAACTTGCCTTTCTGTGCCAGAGATGGGCTCCACAGCTGTGCTCAGGAGGTCGACAGGAAAAGGAGTCATGTTCTAATTTCCCCAAAACATGCTTTAATGAATAAGCTCATTAGCTCTATTACCAGGCATTGTTTCCAGCCTGCTGTGGGACAGAGGTCACCAATGGCATGAACAGTAAGCTTTACATCTGAGGGTCCTAAGCCCAGATGCCTTCAAAACAGGCAAGCATCAGGAGTTGGGCAGAAGTCACATCATTCCAGCCAGCTACACATAGCTAGTGAAGGCCACATACACAGCTGAGTCAGTTGCCCATTCCCCTTTTTCTCTGCAGCTTTGCCTTCCTCCCAGAGAACTACATTGGAACACCCAAGGTGAGAAAAGGACATGGGACCCACCAACACCACTCTCCCTAAAACTGCAGAAAGCCTTACAGGAAAGCTTTTCCTCTACTAGTACCCACAGACCATCTGTCCCATGACTCTTCCACTTCCCCAACCTCACAGGGAGTTAAACACCTGTAACAGAAGAGACGACACCTACAGCATGCCATAAGGAGGGAGCAGGACAGACAAATGATGCTGCCCACACGCAGCCTCAGCCCCTGCAATATAACAAGGGATTTGCCAAATGAAAACAGAGCTAAAGGAACTTCTGCCTGAGCCTTGCACCACACTGGCTTTTTCTTCTGGCCCTCCATCAGGATGGCTCATAAATTCACCCCAGTGGTATCTACCTCTACAGATCCATTCTGACCTCCAGGAGAGGTGTGCCCGCCCTCACCTCCACTAGGTAATCCATCCTTCCTCACCATTTCTCACAGTATCTGCTATTTGATGACAGTTTGGGTTGTTCCTTGCAAGCAGATCCATCCACTCACCATAAGAGTCTGCAAACCTTTTGCCCAGTTCTTGCATCCCAGTGCACTCCTAATACCACAGAAATAATTACCATGATCACCATGCTCTTCACTGGACTTGCAAGCAACAGGTGACTTATGGAGACCCCTACAAAAGTCAGGCTTTTGCACATCTGAACTGCAAACTTTCCCTGGGACTCTGCTGGACTTGACAAAGCACACAGTTATTACACCATCAAAAGCAAGAGGAGGGAGAAGAAAGGGGAGGTTCCTCAGAGAAAGCGGAAGATATGGGCTGGGCAGTTCCACTCCCCACTGTTCTTTTTATCAACCTTCAGAGATTTCAATCAAATGCAGGATTGTAATGAAAATGTTACAGTGGATAATATTTTACAGATATAAACTGTACACACCAGATACCCAGAAGGTACCCAGTATGCACACTGTATAAAACTATTTTAAATAACGTCATACTAACCCCCATATTCTTGGAAGCAAATAAAAAAGAATATACTCATATTCTTTGTTTAGCTCACTTCCTTATGCAAGGTTCATATTTTCTTCTAACACAGTAGTAGGAGAGTTGTGAAATACAAATAGTTTCTCTTTTTACTCTTCATCATTATGTACAATATTGACTGCTCCCACTCACTAAGATTAGCTATATTTTGTAAACAGCAAATGCACTTTAGCAGTGCAAATTTTTTCAAGGCTTTCTCAATTCCGCTGACGTAAAACTTCACATTGATCTATTAAAATTGCTCTTTCATCTAGAGTACCTTCTAAAAGGCCATATTCCTTTACATGCCAATGACCATGGTCTTTAACCTGTACTTTACAGCACCATTACAAAAATACAAATCTCAGACCTACTGCACCACATTTCTGACCAAGTTACAGTTCTGTTTGAGAATATTTGACTTGTGATGACCTAAACATTCTGGAAAACATGCCCTAAACCTTGGCTCTTTTCCCATTTTCCATGCTCGATTCTCTAACCATTCTGGCACTTCTTGTCCAGAGAGGTAAGAGCTGTATAATTTGTGAACCTTCCTAACAGGTTGGTTTCACACTTGCCTTTCCAGTATTTAGATAAACATTTTAGCAATATCAGATATTGTTTAAGAGTCTAGTCCTGTACAGTATAAACATGACATAAAAGCATTTTTCTAAGAACCCAGTATGAAATGGTTGTGTCTTTCAGGCCCTCAATACACACTTGATTTCTCTAAGTATTGATTTTGGGTATGTCTTAGTATAGTACCTCATTGCTTCTTCTATTCAGCTACAGTTATCATCACTGGCTTCTCAGGCAAGAATAGAATGCACATTTTTTTGGCACTAGAATGGTTAACAGCTAAAAATATTGTTAAGTTAGCTATGTCAATTATTATGTCAATATTTCAGCTTTTCCACTGGCTCGGGAGTTTAGTGTTGCTCTTCCACTCTAATATTCTAATTCCTCTTGAGCACCCCCCCACACACACACTACCATTTGTTCAGCTGGTTAAAAAAACATTTCCACTTGTATTATGTGTGTAATCTACACCAGAAACATCAGCTGTAGATTTTATAGCTGTTACTTAGCTGGTATAAATATCATGTCTTAATTACCAAATTTTTACAATATACCTTTAGTATCAATGGTTACACTATTTAAAATATGAACTGGTTGGTGTTGGTACAGCATTTTCTCATTCGAAGAGAGATTTAATAGATTTTTCTTGGACTACAGATGCTTCAGAGAAATTAGTCTTTGAGACCTAGACTGTCCATCTGGACTGTTTCTTAATTATAACAAAGAACAGGCTGCTTCTCTCAACTGAGACCAAGAATGTAGTTGTGCCCTTCAGCATTGCTTTGATAAGCAAATGGCCTGTAGTCACTTCTTCAGTGAGAAGCATATAATTGTTGGAAACGGAGCTGGTTAAATGCGAGCAATGCCTTCTTGTCCATCTCCATAGCAGAAATGAGTTAGAGGCAACAGGCTGGCCCTGACTCAATATTGACGCTTCGAAGTGGCACCTTTAGAGCAGGAAATATCAGGAAGAGGATTCTTTGTACTGAAAATGATGTTTCTTCATTGCATTACCACAGTGAAAAGGTATAAGATAATGCCGACCCTGTCAGATCTTTGCCTAAAAGTTTTCCCACCTTCTTTTGGAAGATACTGAAGTGCTGGAGCACATCCAAAGAGCAACAAAGCTTGTGCAAGGTCTGGAAAACAAGTCCTATTGAGGAGCATCTGAAGGAACTGGGGTTGTTTAATCTGGAGAAAAAAAAAAGCTAAGGAGACACCTTATTGCTCTCTAAAATTACCTGAAAGGAGGTTGCATCAAGGCAGATGTTGGTTTCTTATCCCAAGTAACAACTGCTAGGATGAGAGGAAACAGCCTTAAGTTGCACCAGAAGAGGTTTAGATAGGATATTAGGAAAAATGTCTTCATCAAAATGGTTGTCAAGCATTGGAACAGGCTGCCCAGGGAAGTGGTTGAGTCACCATCCCTGGAGGTATCTAAAAGACATAGATATGGTGCTTAGGGACAGGATTTAGTGGTGAACTTGGCAGTCCTATTTTCGTGCTGGACACAATGATCATACAGGTCTTTTCAACCCCAAGTGACTCTATGATCTTTAAGAAAATGTTTTCCTCCTACTCTTTTCTTCACTATTTTATTATCACTTGAAAAAGTTAATGATTGGGTAAATGTCTCTCCCCTCCTTTTACCCAATACTGGACAGCTAAGAGGTCTTCCTACATACTTAGAGCTGATCTCAGTATTCACATAACTACATAAATGACATATGTAAAATATCTCGAATCATGCTTCCTTAAAGACATGATCTCAATGAAATGACAGTAAAGACCATCAGGACACTTCTGCAGGTGTCAGAGATGAACTTAAGAGTCCTCGTAAGAAACAGAGCTTAGAAGAGTT
>VZSZ01000269.1:688-34800 GCA_013398815.1 Ibidorhyncha struthersii
GTTTGATTTGTGTAGGAGGGTTCCGTTTATCTTAAGTTCTTCCCTTTGCAAAAAGGGCCCTTTATATCCCAGGAATGACCTTTACTGCCCTAAAAAAAGTGCAGTTGAATTAAATATTTAAGTTCATTTTTGAAAGCAGAGGTGCTGCTTTTACTATTGGAGCGTGCAGGTTGCAGAGAAACTGAGTGCAAGGCAGGAGAAAGACCTGTTGTGTCAAAGGCTGTGAGAGAGTCCAGGTTCTTGCCCACCTCCCTCACTGTGCAGGTGTTCCAATGAGTATGTAAAATCACAGACCTGTTACAGACACAGTGCTGCCGTTGGCTCTGAGGAGGCAGAAGACCTCTGTCGTACTCTGGGTGTGCAGCCGTGTCAACACTCCCTCTGGTTGCAGCATTAGGGCAGAACTCCTTATCCTCCTGGTCTCTGGCAAGGCTTCTGTTCCCACTTTAAGCTTAAAAAAGGCTGTTTGGGTAACCAGTACCTATGGAGCGGTGCTGTGGGGACCCTCCTGAGAGCAGGGATGCTTTCTGCTGTGGTGGGCAGAGCCTCAGTGGAGATACAAGTTGGGTCTGGCTTTCCTGAGGTTCTCCTCTCCTCCTGCTCAACTAGGGAGGAGAGAGGAAATCTTCCCTCTTGCTGTGCCTCAGGGCCTCATCCCGAGAAACCCCTTACAGAGGAGAGACCAGCAAAGCACCCGCTGAGGGTTTGGAAGCCTTTGGTGTTTGTAGCTGTTCACATATTGAAACCGTCAAAGGCATCCATTTATCCAAGGAAATTTTTTGGTTTGTTTTTGACTACCAGGACACAGGAGAACTCTATCATTCTGATGAGCCACAAATGTGCATTTTTCCAAGTACTGCTCATAGCTTCAGATGCCTCAAAGGGTATTCAGAAACTTGTTCAATCATGCTGTGACCTGAAGATAGGAAGTAAGTTCCTGCAGGTGACCAACATCAGCAGATGTTAGCTGGGTGCCTCTCGGGTGTTGGCAAGTAGTTAATACTCCCAGGACCTTAGAAATACACACATGGAGTATATTTAAGTCTTTAGTTAAAGGGGTATTTTGTTCAACTCTGACAGAACCCTTTAATCCCCAGGTTCTCGGGGTCTAGAGAGAGAGTCTGATGACTACCCATACAGAGAGTAGTAGTGAAGGCATGAAAGTGGAAACTTCCCTAAAATATATTACAATATTCACTTTTGCTCAAAGCCAGAAGAATATCCATATCTCACTGTAAAGGAAAGTTAAGCCACCTCAGCCTTTCTCTGTTGGTGAAGCGTTGATTTGAATGATTAGAAAAAGAAATAGGCATTTTTATGACTTCTGATAGTATCTTCATCCTGCTTTGGAAATACAGGGGTTTGATTAAAAGTTGCGTTAATGTAACAGGATATAAACAAGGCTTTTCACACACACAGTTTTGGGTTTGTTTTTTTTTTTTCTGTTGTAAAGACTTGCCTGGAGTTCATGTATCCCCCTGAGAAACAGAACTCACATGTTGCGGTCCAAGTAGCATCTTTTCTATGACTGTATTTGCCCCAGGGAACAAGGCAGGCAAGTTTGGGCACGGCCTGGACTCTGTGCTTTACTCTCTTGTGAGTTTGGTCAGAAAAAAATCCGGAAACCACCATTATTAGTCTCAGAGTTGCTGATATTAAGTGTTGTTCTTCACTTTCTTGTGCATGTGCCAGAGCAGGAGAAAGAAATCCAGAGAGCAATGTCTGCAAAGGTGTCTTTCCTTGGTTTTAGATAAGGTATCTGGAGAAAACCATTGACACTGCTGAATCCAGTGACCCCTTCAGAGGGGCCAGACTCTTGTCTCTTCCACTTGGAACACAGTTTGGCCAACCTCAGTAGCTATATCTGTTTTCCTGCAGGAACTGTGACCCAGTGGCATTGGCTGGGAAGGAGCTTGGGGAGTGATTTTAAAAAAAAAAAAAAAGCTGCTGATTTTTGGACTTCTCTTAATTTGGGTTGGTCACTTTTCCCTTCTGCTGTGTAAGTGCTTCACAGGGGCTCGCAGTAGGATTTGTTTCCTGGGGGTGATCCGTGTCTCCCTTTCACACTGAGAACATCCCAGGTGTCCAACATCTGCTTTTGCCTGGACGTTGAGGCTGGTCACTCCTGACAAACCGGCCAGCTCAGCACTGCCAGGGTGCAGTGTAGGAACTCCTGTTCCTAGATTAGTAAGTAGTGGTGCTCAGTTTCTCCCAAAGAAAAAGCTGGTATTAAAAAAACTATTATTATTATTAAAGGTGCTTTGTAGTTATGCAAATTGTCACAGCTTTATACAGTATCATAGTTTGAAGAAACTTCCTCTAGAACTACTGATCCTTTTCTGTAGCCAGCCAAAAATAAAGCAGGTCAGACTAGTTTAAAATCCTACTGTTTCCCACCCAAAGCTTACTCTATATAGTTCCTTTGTGATGCTGATACAAGGTTGTCCAACAAGAGATTGTAAAACCAGACTAGTAAAATGCCTTGATCTTAAAAAAATAATCTCTTGAAAAAACACGCAGTTACTATTGTGATCACAAGTGGGAGTAAAGTATCTGGGGTGGAGAGAGGAGGCACCTTCAGAAATAGGCGGAGAAAAATGTAAGACTGCAACATGAGCATCACCATTTGAGTCCGCCAGACTCGGGAGACCAGATCTTTGACACAAAGTGGGAACTCAAGTGTTTTGGCACTTCCAGCAATGTCACCTGGCAGCCCACTGACTGCATCCCTGGGAAAACCAGCTCTGCTTCAGGTGGGCTGTCCTTCACAAATGTGTTAATATACTTAACTTTTTTTCCACTGAAACTGAGCGCCCCTAACCCTGCCATCAGCCCTGGAGCTGAACTCTTGCTTCTTGTGCTGGTCCTTACCCTCCCTGCAGGGCACAGGACATGGTGACAGCTCTGTATGGGGTTTCAGCTGATGCGCTGGGCGGTTCTCTCTTTTCTCCATCCTCACTAACAGCAGTGTGACTGCTGTTCAGCAATAACTCTGCTTATACAATGAGCTGTCAGGTGCACAAATTATTAACTAATTAGAGGTCATTATGATGAAAAAAGGTGGTATGGGCCAAATTCCCAGGTAGTGCACAAGATGGTCCAGCCCCACAGCTGGGTTGTGGCAACATCTTTAAAGAAAGAATGTGACATTTTAGTAAATATGGAAATACTGCTTTCCTACCTCTTCACCTTGTCCGCCCTGTTTTCCATCAGCCTGTCACCTTTGCATTGATTCTCCTCCCCTCGCACTCTGCGATTAAAAGTTTTCCTCTTCCCTGAACTCTGCAGCACAGGAGCATGCGGAATTGCTGCCTTCTCCCCTGGGCACGCTGCCCGGGGAGCGCGTCCTGCCACTCATTCTGCTCAGCCACAGGGATCTGTGTGAGAGAGGGAGGAGAGGAAAGGTTTCTTGAGTGCTATCTGTAGGATTCCTTCCATGCGAGGCACAGAGTCCTCAGGATAGGTAAGTCTCCCTTCTCATGGGGATGAAAACCTCCCAAAGCTCCTGTGCAGGTGGGTCAGACCCCACTACAGCAGCTCTCCCTGCTGGAACCAGACATTTATTAACAGTTGGACCTTGCAGCACTGAACTCTTAAGCTGTTCACCCACAGCTGTCTGTATTTTACAACTGACTTGTTAGGAGGGATAGAAGCTGAATCTCCTGAAGCAATTTGCATCAGTTCTCCAACTCATACAGTGAATTTTTGGACTTATGGTCTCTTCCTGAGATGAGTTATGCGTAAAAAGTATGATTGTCCAAACTTGGAAGAAAGAAAGAAAAGCCCTGAGAAGAATAAAGTAATTGTGTTTTCTGGGCACGCACAGTCCAAGGAGATGACAGATCACAAAGCAGTAATAGCCCACTGAAGAAACAGTCAAGTTAATCTTTGACACAATGAACTCCAGATTGAATATACAACTCTGTTTTCTTAACTGTGTCCTGGGAGCCCATTTTCAGCAAATGGAACCAATCTGATTCCTCCAGGTACATGTATAGCATATATTCAAGCCCCAGCAAACAGACGTTTTTCAGCCCCTGAAATATTCTGTGTTCCTTACTCACATTAAAAAAGTGAATGCATGAAAGCAGTGGGCTCCTTTCTGCTCAGAACAGCATCTTCTTGTGCATGCCTAAATTGAAAACATCATTACAAAAAGCCACCAGGAGGCAGCATATTCAAACATTTCTCCTATAGAAGGACATCCACAATAAAAAAAAAGGGGGGGGGGGGGGGGAAATCACCTCTCTTCCAAACTTTCAACCTGATATTTAGGCAAATATATTCCCCCCTACCCCCCTCCTCCTTGTTATGCTTTATATACTGATCTCTTTTCTTATCTACATACCTGAAATTAGTAGCAATTCCACTGCTGTCAAACAGCTTACTGCGGGTGCACAGTTAAAATGGAAGTCAAACTGATTTCTGGAATAGTGTTTAGTGGAAAAAAATGAGTAAACAAAGTAGGCAGGAGTGATACGACAAAATATAAAACCTCCCAACAGACTAAACTGCTTTTGCTTCCTCGGGGGTTTTACCGATGCGTTCCAATCCTCTGAGCGCTCTCTTAGCTGTTTTAATTTTTGTTTACAGATCTGTAGCAGAACGCTGCCCAGAAGGAAGCACTGAAATGTTCCCAAGCCCAGGAACATGCTCCGGCTCCTTGGCCAGGCGGTGCTCCTGGATCCCTGCCGCCCCAACGCTGCTGCCCCTGGCACAGAACCAGGGAAAGGATCCAGCTCCGCATTTCATGACCTGTGAAAAGCTGGAAGTTGTCTCCTCTTCTCGGCCCCCTCGGTCCTTCCTCCTTCTGCTGGGATAAAGGACTGTGCTCAGCGTAGGGTCAGAGAGCCTAAAATCACTATGGACATATATATGAAAGCTTTTAAACTGGTATGTTATTTTAAAATGCTAATTATTTATGCATGTTATGGGCTGCTACACTAAACTAACAACTGCTCTCACAGCATCTTGTGTTACGGGCTGAGCACAGGAAACACAGTAAGGCGGCCACAGAAACGTGCAAACTACCTAAAGCGTTTCTAAGTACGGACCTATCAACACAAGGTATGTGCAAAATCTTATCAACAAAGTATGGCATAAACGGTGTGCAACCTCAGGAAGGGCAGTTAAGAAGTAACCAAAAGACAAATGGCAAAAGCAAAGACTCGTATTTTCAAACTGCAAATCTAGCTTGTAAGAAACTGCATCTGTGTCTCCGACTTCTGAATTCAAAGAGACAGTACACACTTTCCCATGTGCAAAAATCACAATTCACTGGGAAATTAAAACACAAGCACGAGGTCAGCAGAAATCACAAATTTATTTATCCTTAAATATATCAATCATTTACCATTATGGCAAGAAATATGTACACTGTGTCCCATGGTAAACTGCAGTGTTCCAAAATGACAGAAGAGAAGTGTGTAATTCCATTGTGGTGGAGAGAACAAATCACAATTTCCTCACTTCTTGGTGTGGAAGACAAACTTGGTCTACAGTAATACGTCAACACCACATGCTATGTTAGAAGTATAAAAAGAAAAAAACACCCTACACCTAATTTGTTAATTTTAAATACAGTTATGCCACTTATAGCCGCTTCACAAAAAAAAAAGTAAAGAAATTAATGAGAAAAAAAATGAGGCCATTACTTTTTTCACAGATCCCATTGGCAGGTTAATATGGCTCAACACATTTATTGTAGATGCTTATTTTAAATATATATTGTTTAAAATCATGTAGTAATTATCAGAGAAGCTTAAATCCACCTACCATACATCCACTAGTAACAACATCAAAATGTTTAAGAACTGCTTTTGATTAGTAATCAACACAGAAAGGTGAAATGGTACAAGTTAGGAAGCTTTCCTGTTTTAAAAACTTGAGGCTGCTGCGTAGTAAATTTTCACTGCTAAAAAGGACATTGACATATCATGCACTATACAGCGCTGCAGAGAACAGTTAGCCCTGTTGGTAGCAGAATAATTAAAAAAAAAAAAAAAAAAGAAATAACCAATCCCTGTATTTTTCTATTAAAAATGGGAGGGAATAAACCTACATGTATTTTCACAGCAATGTAAGGGAAGTGAAAATAATCCCTGTGACTAAGTTTAGGTTCTGCAGTGACATGGCGAGCACTCCCCCTGTGGCGTATGGGCACTGGCACCAACGGATTGGGGGCCAAACCAAGTCGGTAACGCTGCAAAAATTGTTGTCCTTGTCACTGTGTGCTGCGTGAGGGTTTTAAGAAACCAAGGGCAGGTTGAGGGGGAAGAGGGAGGAGAAACAAATATGTGGTAAAAGCATTAAGAGTCTTATTAGAAAACTGGTATATCCACAATACATTTCCAGAGAAGCAACAGCAGCAGTGTAAAGAAAGTAAACTCTTCCTACTAAGCTTTTAAGGCCTAATATTTCTTGAGTATATGAACCACACAACTGGTCTATAACTGAACCACAATTCTGTATTTTTTTTAAAGCTGCCTTAAAAAATTTGCAGTACACCCTAAAAGCGATTAAAAATCTGTCTTTTGCTGTTCTTCCATTTTAATCCTCAAAACCTGCCCCTCAATTATCACTTAGTTCCTTACAATTTTTAATTTTGCTTAATCATCCAATAAAAATTTTCAGTTAGCATAGTAAGAAAAAAAAGGTAAAGACTTGAAAGAAAAAAAAAAAAAAAAAAGCTGCTGGCTCACCAGAACTGTGACAGTTTAATTCTGAAGTGACCAAGCCAGCAAATGATGAGATTTTTCCAGTTTACACAGACTAATGAACTAAGAAGGCTTCAGCTGGTACAAAGCCAAGATATTATCACTTACACATTTATCAGTGATTTCGTCCATCTACGTGCTGTAATAAAAACCTCTTTTACAGTAACGGAGCTGCCAGCGGAAATCCTAACCATTCCTACCAGAACCAAAGCAAAATCCTGGGACTCAGGGGAAAAGGAGTCAAAAAACAGTTCTTAAAAAAAGAGGGTAAAATGTACTTTTTCTTTTTTTCTTTTTTTTTTTTTTTTAATAAAC
Organism: Ibidorhyncha struthersii; assembly: GCA_013398815.1. Taxonomy (NCBI): domain Eukaryota; kingdom Metazoa; phylum Chordata; class Aves; order Charadriiformes; family Charadriidae; genus Ibidorhyncha; species Ibidorhyncha struthersii. The sequence continues at coordinate 7,720 of VZSZ01000269.1, forward strand.
AGGTATTTTTTTTAAAGTTGTCTGTCAAAACTTGGCATAAATGGCGAAAGTGACAAATGTATCTACTGCTGTCCATCAAATATTTCTTATTTTTTTTTTTGTCTTTTATGCCTTGTTATTCTCTATTTGCATGGAACATCAGCTTCATTGAAATGTCAACAGTGTACAGATGGAATATACAGCAACACGGTGCATCACAAATGTGTTACATGAAGAACCTTCACAACTTCATGCACTCAGAAACATGCATGAAGAGAACGGGATGGCCAAGATGGTAATCAACCAGGTGCGTTGGGTACAGAAAATGCAAGAGCGGCACCGCTGATATTTTTAGCTAGGAGGAAGGAGAAAAAAAAAAACAACAGATTGCCATTACTGGAGTAACATCACCACCAGATAATAATACATGCTCAAGTTTTAGCCAATACTGTTAAAAAGAAATCTTATCAAGATCATTTAGCACAGTATTGTGAAGAAAACCAAGGGAAATAATAACCCCAAACGCTCAGGCAAAGCATTCTTTTATTTTCCAAACCACTTTACAGACATTTTCCATCTTTACAACATGCCAGAGAGGCTGTTAAAATAAAAAAAAAGGAAACTGAGGCAGGAAGCCAAAGTCCCTTAACTGATTTCTTAAAGGAGGGAGGGCAGAATTCGGATGCAAATCTCTGAGTTTAACTTACTTCCTCGGCATGTACGTTACAGACACCGCCACAGAACAAGATTATCATACAAAAATTGAAGCAAGTAACAAGGAAGGATCAGATGTTATTTACATGCAAGACATGCTAGAGCCATATGCAGAGAGAAAACAAAAGAAAAGGAATGTGTAAGCAAGGAGTTAACTAACTCGGCTTATAATATCATTTGTATTACCGTAGCATCTAGGGGCCGAAGTCGTGATTGGGATCCCGCTGTGCTAGGCACTGTACAAACACAGAACAAACTCTTTACTTAAAGTCTTCCTGCTGGTTGGTATTTAACTTAGGAAAGAGCTAGAAGGTGTAAGGTGTGGTAAGTGAGGGAATAGAAGCCTGGAAACCTCAGGTCTGGGAGTCAGTTTTAGGTCCTACAGCCCTTTGACTGCCCGTATGAGACAGGTCAACCCTCTCTGCGTGTTCTGCAGAAACACATGAGCACAAGTGCTTAAGAACACAGAATACAGAGAAAAATTTCCTATTGTCAGTCCCTGCGCTCACAGAGAAAGAAGGGACAAGACAGAAACCAAAGTTTGTCTTGTCTGACTCGCAGCCAAAACTACAAATAAAATTTATTTATAAACTAAATACATATTTGTGCTCATAAATTATCTGCCAGAAGGAAACACTTCTACATACCTATAGCTACCAAAGAGCTCAGTTCTGTCCTTAAGACTCATGTGCACTCCTTACTGTAGTCCTGAAAACAAACACGCTACTGTGCCTGCACAGCAACTGGTTTAACGTAATCTAGGACACTACATTTGCAAAAGCGGATCACAGCTACAATTGCTTTTGCAAGTTTATTACATTTGAAATTCTTCTTCAGCCATTATCCGTAAGACACTTTTTCTATTACAGAAGTGCCATTATTAACTACTGTGTATTGGTAATAATTAAATAGCTGTAGACCGTATAAATTTAAAATATGAGAAAAGAGAGGAAGGGTAACCTGGAACAGTACTTTCATTAGTTTTCCAAAATGGAGCTATTGGTACACTGCTGCTCTGACTGGGAGAAGTAAAGGTGAAGTTCAAGGCAGTCTAAGAGACAGACAGGACGGGTTATAGAAGGTGAGTTCTGGCATGGCGCTACCTGGGAGTCTACCAGTTAAACTGGAGAAGATGGGGATTAAAGAAAGAATATGTAAAATAACTAAAAGAAAAGTGACAATCCTTGGGCTGAAAGCGGCACTATCAGCCTAGACGAGACTTGCTAGTCTTTGCCCGTGACCTGAGTGCAAGCTACGCTTACGCTTCGGTGGAAGGCACTATAAATACAAAGAAAAACAGGAGTATTGCACAAGAAGAACCAAATAACCTCGAGGGCTGGGTAATCCAGAAATGGCACATATAATAATAGGAAGTACAAAGCCACATGCTCAGCAAAAGTTTCTATACACTTATTGGTTGGAAATGACAGTTGAGGGTAAATACACGTCTGTCTTGGATGATCTGCTGATGTGATGAGTACAATAAAAGCGCAAAAATTGTGCCAGAACACAGCAGGTGTGGCATTCTCAACAGGGAAAAGACAGACATTGTGAAGTTAAATCAAGCCCTGCCCACAATTGTACACAGTATTTCAGAAGAACCCAAGCTAATGAGAAGACAAACCTCAAACCAAAAAAAGGCAGCAAAGAGCTATTAAGGTAGCCAGGAAAACAGAGATCCTATCAAAAAAAGCCAACCAAGTCAGCATTGTTTATTCACCCCACAAAAACAGAAGGTGGGAAGAGACCTAATGAGCCTTCATATGAACCAGCTCGTGTTTGCATACCTATCCCCAGAACAATGATGAAATAAGAATAATCAAGAATACGTTGAATACGACTACAATTTAGACTGGAAAGTAAGGTTTCTAACCTTCAGACCAATGATATTTTAGAACAGTGATATAGGCAAGTCCAAAAAAACCCTCTGAACTCAAGATGAGGGTTAGGTAAGAGATTTATGTGATACTGTTGCCAGTGCTACATAGGGGCTACATATGTAGGGCCGTGCTGCAATCTCAGAGCATCTCTCCTTAAGCCTTAGCCGTGCTGTAAGGCTTTTAGCTGCTACTCCTCCTCTGCGACCTTTCAAGCTGGGACACCCTCTTGCAATCCTGAACTCTACTCCGTCTGACCCCAGAGGTTCAGAATCGAGACAGACACAACCCCGCAGTCTCAAAAAAATTGACCTCTCAGCTTCTTCTCCTCCCATCCTTAGCAGTCCCAGAAATCCTTATCTTTATCAGAAAGCGCGAGCAGCTGTAAAGAACTGATGTGACACGAATCCTCAGTAACCGGCACTGCTTCTGAGGGGCAAACCTCAAATCTGTGCGTACGACTGCTTCCCCTTGCCTGAAGGACCAGAAGTCGCTCTGCAGCAGCTAGTTCCTTTATATTCCAGAGGAACCACCTCTGGCGAGCGCTCGTAGGTGCAGCGTGTGTCACGGCAGCCCATCACACACATACGTGTTACGTGAACTAAGTATTGAGGCTTCCGTTACAACACCGTGCCTCAAAAAGAGCTGCCATGAAGTCTTACTGAATGAATTATTACAGGAATTATTGAGCAAGTTCTATAATCTTCTATGAAAACAGTAGTAAGAAGGCTATTTTTTTGCCTTCTGGTTTTGGTGTCTAAGAGTGACTGTCATAAACGACCTTTTCTCTTTAGGATTGCTTCCTGTAAATATGGTTATGTAAAAAATTTATACCCCCCCCAAAAAAACCCTTCTCAAAAAACAGAGGGAAAAAAAACCCCAAGGAAAAGATTAACTAATTCTCTAGTCCAATTCATGTCATTCTGCTATAAACACTTACTGTCCAGGGGGCACTGGGACAGGTGAACCTGTTTCCCTTACGCTTTCTGACTCTACGCATACCCAGGTCAGATCCCTTGAAAAAACACTCCTTTATGAAAACATCAATCTACATAACACTGCATTTCAGGAAAATGTAGCTACCCTTTCAATATTATCGGTTTAAACACAGGCAGTGCAGCTGGAATGTGAAAAACAAAGGACGACATGGTTCCTGCTCCCACTGTTTTCACATTTGTAAATAAAATACAACAGTTATCACTAGGTAATTGAATTAGTTTCTTCCTAAATAAAAAAAATAATTAAAAATTCATCCCCACTGAAGTTTAACACTTCATTCTATTGTGTTCCTTACTTCATCAAGTACTATTTCATAGGGGAGAACAGTGACGATGAAGTTTGAAGGATGAAAACTAAGCTCTCATCATCCACGCCAGGAAATTCAGCCATTATCCACGTTAAGACACCTCACCCAAATGTAATTATATCCTGCAGAGAGGGTGTGCACCTGAGCCAAGCAAGGCCTATACTAATTTGCTGCCGAATTTGGAAAGAGCCTAACCTAAGCCAGCAGTCGGTGAGGGACACAGCGGCATGAGCAAAGCTGCAAGCAGAAGAAAAGCAAAGGACTGGAGTAGAACCTATCAAAGAAGCCGCAACTCTTTCTTTTGTTCCTGCAGCTCTGAGCGTGCCGGAACGTACACTGCTGAAAATCCGGCTGAAGGAATTCAGGTTGAGTCGTGGCATGACTCCAAGGGGATGAGAGGGCACACGCAGAGATGCCCGAATGAACAAAAGAAGAATGTGACAGGTACTCATATGACTTAATTTACAAAGTAAATACGTAAACTGGCTCAAAAATCAACTTGCCTGAATAAGTAGAGGTGGCTGGAAATCAAAAATTACTCAAACAAATATTACTCAAGCTTCAGTTTTTCAGAACTGTGATACTTTTTTCCTTGGACCCTTCTGGTCAGCTCTAACAGCTCCACGTATCCTACTGCTTTTTATTTTTTTTCAGGTTTTCCTGAAATTCTACTTCAGGTTTTCCAATCCTGTTTTGTGTGACTTGTATCTAGCTTTATCTACATTAAAACATTTTGCGGCTCTTCAAGCTGTCAGTTCAGGGACTGAGTTGGATCAGTGGACATCACAGTTGAAAACATCAACAAAAAAAAGCATTATTTTAAAAATATTTGCACCCATGCTATATGCACACTACTGAATATAATATACACCGCATAAACAACCACAAGAAATTACGCTATCAAGAGGACGGTTTCATAGTTTTTAAGGCCAAAAGCAGCTATTAGACTACCTGGTTTGACCTACGTAGTTTACACTTGTGGTCTGAATTGTTTCTTACTTGATAGGTACTGTTGGTGACCCTGAACGATGAAAATGAACATTCTGCCATTTCCCATCGCGACGGTGCCAGACCCGCGTCTCCTCTGACTGCATCGTCTTTGGCATCCCGCTCCCATCCATGTACTGCGTGAGCCGTATATATGCAATGCAAGCAGCATCGTCACCCACAAGGTGGACATGAGGATTGAGGATAATGGTGTGGATTGGCTTGTTACTTTTGGATAAAGCTAGGAAACGAACACACACAGAAAGGATAAATTAAATTTTCTCTATGTAAGCTAAGATAACTCATCTCACCCCATTTTACAAAACAAAAACCTCAAGCTTAGCGGATACAAAATAATAATTATTGTTTACTGATAAACACGACTGACAACCAGCTCAAGTACACTGTAGAAATGAGCACAGTCACAGCATAAAGTATGTTTTCCCCTTTCCTATAAGGAAACCAAGCATATGTTAAGTAGTACTTATTATTTAATCCATGTATATACATGAATTAAATAAAGTGGGCACCACCATCTTGAGTTTCCCAATTGAGTTTTCCTAAACTTCGAAATGATTTTTCAGTTTCACTGCTGTGTCTAACGTCTAATGACATTTGTATTTAGTATTTTCAGTTAAAATAATTCGGCATTTAACTCACTCTTGTGACATATTTTAAGTGCTGATATCCATGAAAACTAAAAAGGAAAAATATGGCAAATGCTTTTTTGGAGATGGAAGAGAATTTAGGAAGACGATAATTACACTTCATGCTCAGACATTTCTCAGAAATTACTGGATAAAGTGCTATCTTCATTTGCAATATTTTATTTCCTTTTGAGTCAAGTCTGCTCCAAAATGGTTCCCAACATTACATGAACCTCTCAAACTTCATTAAATTCCCTCCATGGGTAATTTTTCTTTCTTATAGTCGATATGATCGTCAGAGAGGGAGTATATATATTGATGTTTTTGTATGTGTGTATGTATATGTACACACATACCAGTGCAAAAAAGACAGCTGATGAGATCCTCAGCAGTACAAGACGGAGTGGCTACAACGTCTTCCCCAAAATCCCCAGTACATCACACACTCATGGGAAGTGCTGACTGTTAGTTGCAATCACTGTAATCACTCAATTCAGTGACCTTTCTTTTAAGCAGACTCACAGCATGATTTTCTCTTTTCCCCAACGGAGAAAAAAAAAAAGTATAAGTCTGAGAATTACTTATCTATGGTTTGTTTGTTATTTCTTTTATACATCTTGACTTCGTCTTTCCAAATACCTGAAACTTTCCTCTGCTATCCAATGTGCCCTACTATGTGTGAATGAGCGCGGCAGAAACAGGCAGAAAAACACATATAGCAGAACTCTGGAAAAAATAATACTCCCTTCCCCTGCCCAAATCAATTAGCTCTCAAAGAAAAATGCTAATTAGACCAGAGAAACACAATCACAAGGAACAGATGAAGATTCACAGAGATGGAAAAGGAACGTTTACCATTTTCGAAGTAAAAACGGTGAAAGTCCATCCCTTCTACTAGATTGCCCAAAGCTTCAGGTTCAAAAGACGTAAGGCCTGGATCACAGATTTTTCTGTGGAAAAAGAGGAAATTCTGTAATAAACCTGCGCAGTTATGTAGCACAACTTTGGAGAGATTACTTTTAAACTGTTTCCTTTATTCCTATTGGACATGTTACTTACCTGTGCTATCACACCGGAAAAGAACAGAACTTAAATGGGGAGAAGTAATGGAGTTCTGGTTTCACCTAAATTTGTAAATTTGGCAGCTCACCTTAAGTGCACTAGATTTCATATAAATCATCTTTTGGTCGAAAAAAAGACTGCCAAAGAAGGCCCCACAAGTCGATGGTGTAATTACAAGTAGGAATTTTTACTTGTGACTCTGAAAACTGCTTCTGTGTAATCCAAAGGATATTTTTTATGTCTCACATCATTATTTAAGCAACATTTTTTTTTTGGTAAACTGAAAAAAATTTAGATAAGAATTTGGAATAAGTTTCCACTTGACAGCTGTACCATAAAGGTTTTAATGTGATCATACCAAACTAAAGTTTAGTGCTGGCAAGTCTTCAAACAGGACGAGCAGTGTCGCTGTTGAACTGTGAGGCTTGTGCTGCAACAGGATAGAATCCACCCAGAGAAACACAGAAGACCAAAAGAAATGCTGAGAAGGGCTTTCCTCTACTTTTTTTTTTTTTTTGAGGTAGGAAAAGATGGAATTGTAGCTTTGCAGAGAAGAGCTGAGAGAGAAATCGGTCCACCTTCCCCCAGCACAGTGCTCAGTAGAGGCTGGTGGAACCTAAATTCCACGTGGTCTTCCATGCTGTAGAGGACAAACGGGATTCTAGCTAACATCAATCTCCATGGACAATAAAAAAATTCTGTTAAAACAGGCTTCTGCTGTGTTTTCTGGATTCTAAATCACAAGCATGACTTTACTTTCGTACACTGAGATAGATCACCACATATTTCGTGTCAGGATTATGGTCCTGTCTCGGCAGAGTAGTACATTGCATTTACATCCAAAATTGGCAACCAGGCTCATGTAATGCCGGGGCAAAGCAGCAATGACCACGTCTGGTGTTTCTTGGGGCATCTGAGAATGAACTTCAACAATACATAAAATGCAAACACACACACTCCTATATAAATATGCATATTTACATATACGGTGTCAAATACATCAACTCTCCTCACCGCTTCCGAAATGAGAAAACTTACGTGTAAGCTTCAAAGTCCCCATTGTTGATAGCTTCAATCAACTGCTCGGTAACCTTGATGATCTCTTGCTTACGAGCTAGAGAGAGATACAAATACAAACCATAAGACGGAAGGCGAAGTGGAAGGCGATGGCTGAATGGCTGTCAGAAGCACAGCCGGAACAAAAGCATTCTGTCACTCCCCAGCTGGCGCAACGGCCACTGCTCTGCCTTTAATATGACCGCGGGACATGATGGTAAATTGCGGCTTTACGATCTTTTGGCTTCAGTGCGCTCCTGTTCATGAGGAAATTAAACATGTGACAAGATCAATCCACTTTCCTATCATGCTTCTAATCTTCTTCCCTTCACTGAAGGATCTGCTGTTTAAAAATCAAAACAAAACCAAACCCAAACCCCAAGTCTTAACTTCAAATTAAAGGGAACTGATTATTGTTTTACAAGCGATGCTTTAACGTTTCATGTACACACAGGGCCTTTACCTTTTAAGTGTCTGATGCTGATTTTCAGGAATCTCTGCAACACTTGGTGTTTCGCTTTGGTCAAGTGCGTACATTTAAGTAAAGAGGAATTTAGCTTTAAGCTTATAATCAAGACGGCCTTGTGCAAAGCTCGCGGATTACATACACCGCACACACATCCACACAGGTACAATCACAGCAGTGTCTTTCAGCTCTGACTTCTCTGATCATGCCTGTCCTTTGCTTGTAAAATGCTTAATATATCTATATTACAATAAATCTCAATTAGATCATTCGGAGATATTACAGTACGTCTACTACTACTAATAAATGCCAAATAGTAACAGAAGAATAATACATTAATAACAACAAGCAGAATATGTATTTCTAGTAAGAATATGCAAACTCAAGCAGTGTTTGCATACACCTCAAAGGCAAAACTATGTGAAACTGTTTTTCCTTTATCTGTCAGTCAAGAAATAAGCTCACAATTCAGTATTTGTTAAAGTTGATAGCAGTTACCCTAAACCAGTGCAGAGTAAACACGTTCCCGCACAGTGGTGTGGTTATTACTAACCCCAGTTACTCTAGGAGGGCAAGGTTTGAGAGACTTTATCAAGATGGAAAATCTGACTTTGCTTTGAAAACGGACTTCTACTTTTAAAGTCTTGCTTTTTGAGGAAGGAGGTTCACATTTTTGCACTGTATATTTATCATTTGGTAAAGTTTGACCCTATACCGATGAAGTTCAACCAGAGTGGCACTGCTCTCAAATACAGATTTTTTGCGAGTTTAATGCTAAACAGGTAAGGGAGACAGATTTTACCAGTACATTTGCAAGGATTTAACTTACATCCAACTCCTTATTAAACCTCAGAAAATTGATCTGGAAGACTAAGCTTGAAATAAAAAGTAATGCAAGCAACCAGGCTGTAACAGATCTCCTGTGCAAGCAATAGTTGTAATTATCCTGCACCCTCCTACACGTGGACTAGGCTGTTAACACACACACACACACACGCAAATATGCTTGGAATGTTAAAACCGAAGTACTGGAAGAATTCACATTCTTCTTCAAAAAGAAAATGTTGAGGAGCACGGCCAGAATGTAAGTCTCCAATGCCGTACCGCAAGAACTGGCATTGTGGTGTTAAAGAACCTTTTTATTTCTTTTTTTGCTCCACCATCTCACCTAATATATTCAGATGAAAAGCACCAAAAATAAACCAGCAAGGAGAGAAGCGATGGAGGAAAAAGTGGATATAAAGGTCTAGCCCGGCTTTTTGTGAGCAGCTCTTGACTAATAGATAGCATGATGGGTAAGAATATTTCAAGTACTAATTGCCTTATTTTTCACAATTTTTTCACAAAACAACAAAGAATTTTAACGAAGAGATGTTTTGACTGCGGATCAGCAATGGCTCCGCTGTCATATGCTTGAACAACATAGACCAAATTATGGACATTGTACGGCATTGTCAGCACAAGCCAAGTGGTGGGATGGTTGAGTAAGAAACAACGGTGCTGTGTTAGAAAAGGCTGGCAAAAAGAAATGCAGAATATGCAGGCTTCATGTAGTAAGGAAATCACAACTTTTGCATGCAACGTTTCATACACATCTAACTAAACTAATGGTTTTGATTAAATAACCTGGTAACACGTTCCAAAAAGAGACTAGGAAATTCTAGACTATTAAATCCGACAGTGGGAAATGAGGTAAAAATCTCCGATGAGCTGCTACGTAATCATAAGATCATGTTATTGGGTAACAACATAAGCAATGAAAATGTCTACGAAGGTACTGTAGTTTCCACACATGAGATATAAAACCACACGGACACGTAATTTTACTTTCACTTGGCTAGAGACAATTGGCAACATTCCCCTTTTCGCCAACATCAGTCATTTCTTTCCTGAGTTTTACCAGCAGACGCCCACAGTTAACTTACATGTTATACATACTATGAGACAGGAACAGCAAACACCAGTGAATACCTGAATATATTCTAATACACAACATTCTATGATCCAAGCTCAGAGGCTTATTAAGGTGTTTTGTTTTGTTTTGTTTTAAGCGAACAGTGTGCAACAGCTCAATTTAGTTGGACGGCAACCTAACTCACTGGCATCTGTTCGTGCCATCAGTAGTACGAGTTAAAGGAATGCCAACGACAGAAGTTTCTCTCAGTGAATCTTTGAGATTTTGAGACTTGATTTCAATCTGAATGGGAATGGCAATTTTTGCTAACGTACATTTAAAATAAATTGTTTTGTGTCAATCAAAATGTTGCACTTCATTCATACCTTTAATGTTGCACTACAAGATATGATTCGGCATCAATCCCAGAAGGGAGAAATTGCACTGTACTGCCAAATTGTTCTTTTTTTTTTTTTCCCCAAAATGAAATTGCAGTGGAACGTATGTTTTCATGAAGCTTTCTGATAGGAGACACCTAATACACCTTTGAGGTGTTTAAGGCTGGGCTGGACGGGGTTTTGAGCAACCTGGTCTAGTGGGAGGTGTCCCTGCCTATGGCAGGGGGGCTGGAACTAGATGAGCTTTAAGGTCCCTTCCAACCTAAACCATTCTATGATTACAGAATACGGTTCCAGCAAAGTTTCTCTGGGCAGTACTAACAGCTAGTAGAGCTGTGTCTGCCGACCTGTCCATGGAACATGAAACACATCCATCAGGAAGCTCTCCAGGCCGGCCAAGTAAGTTAAGGAGATTACGGCAGTATCACTGCCTCAAATAAACCACCGTCCAACTCCAGCACTAGCCTCAGTTCTTCCAGTACGTGTGGAAAGACTTCGCAGTTCACAACGCAGACTGTCAGCAACAGAAGGATGTTGCCAAATCATCTGCCTTCTAACTCATTTACCAATTTTTCTACAAAATCACAAGCACCACGTGAAACCATATGTGAAAGCAACTACGCTATTCTTGCCTTTCGGCAACACACAAATAATGACACACATATTAGAAAATTAGATTTCTTTCTATTTAGTGATCTGATTTGCAATCTCACTGGCAGAAAGTGACTAAGAGCCAAAGAAAAAGATGGAGCATAATTTAGAAGCTGGAGTTCCAGAAATGATTTATCCTGTGTGCAAACCCCTCTGCCTTGTTCTCGGCCCTTACTTGTTTGAAAGCAAGAGTGGTTGAGGGAGGTGAATATCCCCCCTACTCCGCTCTGATGAGACCTCACCTGGAGTATTGTGTCCGGCTTTGGTGTCCTCAGCACAAGAAGGACATGGACCCGTTGGAGCGGGGCCAGAGGAGGCCACGAAGATGATCAGAGGGCCGGAGCCCCTCTGCTGGGAGGACAGGCTGAGAGAGTTGGGGTGGTTCAGCCTGGAGAAGAGAAGGCTCCGGGGAGACATTATTGCAGCCTTCCAGTCTCTGAAGGGGCCTACAAAGCTGGGGAGGGACTTTTTACAAGGAAATGTAGTGACAGGATAAGGGGGAATGGCTTCAAACTGGAAGAGGGGAGATTTAGCTTAGATATCAGGAAGAAATTCTTCACTCTGAGGGTGGTGAGCCCCTGGCGCAGGTTGCCCAGAGAAGCTGTGGCTGCCCCATCCCTGGAGGTGTTCAAGGCCAGGTTGGACGGGGCTTGGAGCAACCTGGGATGGGGGGAGGTGTCCCTGCCCGGGGCAGGGGGGTTGGAACTAGATAAGCTTTAAGGTCCCTTCCAACCGAAACCATTCTGTGATTCGATCATTACAAGATAAATACGGTCAAGAACAGGCAGTATGAAATACTCAGTAACATCAGATATAAAAAAAATAATTAAAAAATCTTAGTAGCCACTGTGATTGTACACAAATCTCATACTGATTATTTCTGGGTATCTTTTTTATCTTAGCATTTTATACTTTCTGTGTAGGTATGCATGTGGGTGCAGGGAGACAGCGTACAAATAGAGACCAGAAGCATTTCGGCTGATAAATACATGGTCTAGGAAGCAGAGGTTTAGCGTGGGAGGAAAGAAGAGAAAGGAGACAGGGAACTGGAATATAACAAGCAGAAAATTGGAAGGAGACTGGAAAGCAGCGTGAAGGAAAACACAGCCATGACTTGGTGGCCACATGAACCAAGTCAAATATTTGCGCTTTCCTTTAGGGCAAGGGAAGAAACAGGGAAGGCACTGAAGAGGAAGGGATATTGGTAGGAAACAAGGTCCTGCTATTGCAGAAAACATCTGACAGAAATAAGTGGTGCTTATTAAAGTGGTAAGGAAATAACCAAAATTCCATTATAAATTTGATGGACTCCATGTAACATATGCTCTTCCGAATCTCCAGTATCTAAACACCCATTACAAACTACACAAGGACAACAAGCGGACACACGAGGCATGAGGGCAGAGGCCTCTGGCCAGTTCCCATCTGGCAAATAACTGTCGCTTACAATCACCATTTTCATTTGATTTTTTTTTCTTTTGATCCAATAGTAAATTTTGCTTGTATTCAGTTCTGGGAGAATTATGCTGTTTGACATACAGTGGCAATTTCATACTATTAGAAATTTTATTTGATGTGCTGTAAGAACTTCCTAATTAACATACTTCAGCTTTGGTTAAAGCCGGCCAGAGACCCGTATGCTGTCTCACAGTGCTATCAGACTGAACCAGAATGCGCCGTTTCTTTGCCATTATGAGCTGCGTGTATTACGGCTGTCTTATTCCCTCCCTTTGAAATACCATCATGAGTTCCTGTGCAAGGACTATATCTATCTTATATATCTATATATATCTTTTATATATATCTATATGTATCTTATATACTATCTTATGGCATGGAAGAGTTTGATAAATGACAAAAATATGATACAGGATAAAAACTCAAAAACTGTAATGGGATTGTAGTAAAACTGGTTCAGATACTTTTTCTAAGGGGTGCAGTAAGCGCCAATTGAAAAATTAAAGTCTGATCCACCTATACTGTCTTAGAATATGGCAATGGTTTTCTATGGCATAACATTTTATAACCTCCGTAAGCAAAGGATTACGCAGCAAAAAACCATTCGGTGTTTTTAAACCAACTGAGGTGTTAGGGCAGAACACTGTTAAAAGAAGTCAAAGGTGCTGAGCCATTTTCTTGAAAAACTAATAATGAAAAAAGACTGCAGATAGTGCAGCGGAAAGCTACCATAAAACAGCAAACTTGCATAGGAAAGATGACAGCTTTTACAGTCTTTGCTCAGAATACGGGTGAAGTAAATCCGTTAAAGAAAAGACCACGGACTTACTCTCTAAATATAACCTTTACCCTGTAGGGACAGTGAGTTAAGGTAAGAAGATACCAGCAGTTCAAGAAAATACGACCCCTGCTTTGGCAAGCGAGTAGGTGTATGACTAATACAAAGGCAGTTCAAGCACAAATATTATGAAGAAGAGCTATAAAAAGACCAAATAATAAGAAGAGAACAAACGAGAACATTTCCTGGCTAAAATGATTTCTGCAGCACTGCTGTAGTCCGTATGTTAACTTTAAATGAGTTATTAACCTCTAGCTACATTGTGCTACTTTTTTTCCCCACTCAGCTACAGGGTGGGGATAATATTTCATAATTAAATAACACCTTTAACACTAATATCTAAGGGACACAAAATAAGCAAGGACACCATTTACTCAAAAAGCATCTAAGACTGTAAATGCCTTAAACCTACCAGGTGGAATCTCACAGTTAGTGAAATCAAGTATCTCAGGGGAAAAAAAAGTACAAACCAGCAGCAAAACCTGTTTTTCTAGGAGGGAACTATGGGGCTTTTCTTCCCTTCCTGGAGCCCGAAGCAACATTTGTTAACTCAGTCTACAAGAATCGCACAGAAATGACTGATACTTTGGTATTCTAATTGCAGAGAGAAAGTGTAGAATAAAAATGTGCTGCAGATATGTGAAAATGAAGTGTTCAGAAATACACGTACCAGAAACTTCACACGTTGTGAAACACAAAAAGGAATCCTTGGTAACTGGCTGACCACTGTGTTACCGATGAACTTTTTCAAAACTGACACCGGTATTTTTGTTCTCAGTATAATAATTTAAAACACCTTATGCTTCATTCAGATATTAGAGTATCTTTCTACTGTTATCAATACTCTAGATGATTGACTATGTAATTACTATACTGGAATGGTTATTAATCACCCCCACGGATCTTACAGAAATAGGAATACTTTTTTTTTATTGTTCTTTGACATATTTCTTTTAACACCAAATAACCTCAGGAACAGTCATCACACCAGCCAAATATAAACCCCATATTGTTGGTCTTTCAGAAAACAGCTCATCAAATGAGCGCAGTGAAGGCAGCACTCGCAACAGAGCTTGTGAAATCCACAGCAAAGACAAATCACCTTAATCTTTCAAATAATACCCCAAATCAGGGAACTGCGTACCCCTGACTGATGTTTGCTTTGAAACAGAGCGCGATGAAATCCCTGCTAAGCAGTAAAGCACCTTTCCAGAAGCATGAGGTAGCCTGCTTACAGATTAGCACATGAACTCCAAGATGATTAACATGATTCTGCTTCTTACTTGCTCGCATTTTGTTTCTCCAGGAAAAAAACCCAACCCCAAACCCTTAAAACTTTTCAGCTCAGTACTCTTAACTACATTTCTTGGTACACATCAGTGTGGATTAATCTCACAACATTTTGAACACGTATAAGCACAGACAAGTGAGTTTGTTCTCTCCTCCCCTCCCTTACAGTCAATGAAGAGAAATAAGCACTTTCAGGGCACGATTCATCATATCCTAAAATAGATATTTAAGACAAGTGTGACTCATCTGACCTATTTGCGTTGACTAAAGGGAGTCTAGACAACTAGCTCAAATAGAGCTATCTACATCGTGGAGGATGTCTGAATCTGGGGAGACAAATCCTACCCATTGTGCTGTCATTTTAAAGCAGTACAGTCCTTATCAAGGTGACACTGGGCTGCTAAAATTGAATGGCACAGTATGGGGGAACCTTGCTTCATTTCTGATCTGAACATCGTCCTAACAAACAGCAGTTAGGTGGAAAGCATACAGCCACCGATGTTATTTCTAGACTCTGAAAATAACCAGTGTTTGAAAAGAAAGAGGAAGAGACTAGAAATTTTATCCTGTGCTGTAGAACGAACTCCGGCCATGTGGATGTCTCAGATGTCATTCAACTTTACAGCGCGGACTGCCACCCTAGAAGCAGAGGAGTACAGCAAACGTCATAAAATGGTTTTCAAAACCATTCTCTTCACACGGCTATTTGAAAAATTCTCTGCTGACTGTTTCTCTCACAATTTATTCCACAAATATTCCAAGAAGGTAATTTCTGAGAAGACAATAAAAGAAGGTGCTGCATGTATAAATGACTGATTGCATCGCACATCTACATAAAAAAGTACCTCGCCCCTCAGATGACAAGGCATGCTCCAGGGGACTTCCCATTCAACAAGTTTATCAAAATTTAGTGTACGTTAAGATCAGAGCTTCTCTCTCACCCCACCGCATGAGTTGAAACTTTGATATGAACTAAGACATCTGAGTTGTCATCTTACACGTAACACCTCTTTCCTAGTGCCTGCCGATTGCAAAGATTCACTCTGATTCAGCAAATTATGATATGGAAGGACGGTTTGCAGAATTTTTTAAGGTATTGACTGTCTTTCACCTTCCCAAAAACCTGTAAGCCTACTACTTGCCTAATGAGAAAAATTTAATTAATTAGGTATGCAGACAAACACCTGAAAAATTATCCCAGCACTTTTCCACCCTATAGTGACAGAAAAAGATCAAACAAAATGAATGCATCTCCTAATTAAACCTTTACCATAATGGGATGTTAAGCAACTTGTCACATGCCCTACATATTTTTTTTTAATTTATATGAAATTAATTATTTATAAACATGCTCTCTCCTCTTGAAGCTACCATACAATTATACTAATACTTATACTGTGTGGCAAATGTTGGCAAATGATTATTTTTTAATGACAAATCACGTACAGTCTCAGAACAAAGCTCTATCATGGTCACTGCACTTACAAGATACTGCACTACAGTTTCTCAACATGTTACCTTAATCACGGAATCTGACTGCTGTCTCAAGAAATGATGTTTAAAGTCTTGATAATAGAGACATTAACAAGCTTTGCCGCTGCGCACATTTTTATTTAAACTGTGCTCCTGCCTAATCCCTCTAACAATTCAGAGAAATCTTGTTGCTGTCCACTGGTGTTTTGCGATGGAAAATCAATAATAACCCTCTATTCTACATCTCTTTCCTTTTAAGTAAGCTTTAAAAAGCAATGAGATGTGTTGGGATGATGACGATGATAGTAGTAATAGTAATAGTAGTAATAACAACAACAACAACAACAATAATAATCATCATCATTGTCCCCAAACAATAATTCCAAGAAATGTGGCATTTGCCTATTTTACTCATAGGAAAACTGCGTTACCTTTAAAAATATATTCCTCAATACCTCAAGCACATACAGCTGGAATGGAGATGTTCTGTCCTCCAGGACTTACTTTAACTATATGATAATCCTTCCTCAACCTGTCTTTTCTCAACACGCCACATTTACATCATCTTTTCCCCACGTCTGTGACAGCAGATTAAAACCTATCATGTTTACCAGCTAAGAAAACAATATTTTTCTTGTTTATAATTATGATGTATACCGATAATTATAATAATTGCTACTTAACAACAAACAGAGAGTGAATTCAGTTTCACACTGCACAGAGCTAACACCGTAGACTATTTTGGTTCCCACCTTCTTGCCACCGTGCTGCGAGGACATGGCTGTCAGGTACAGGTTTTCATCCAGCTCATCTTTGGAGCCCTGCTCATTTCCCAGACACTTCTGACGTAAAGAAACTGCACGTGCTGCTGACCACCACCTCCCATCCTCAACTTTGTACTCTGACTTCACGGTATAATTTTTTTCTTCTAAATTCTCAATTTTGCTCTCTGAAAACACTGACTTGAATTCTCCCGCGATGTAATTCAAAACTCAGAATCACTTGAGCCTATATCATTGTCTCCAGCAAGCCCAGTAACTCCCCTGCAGCTTACCAAAAAAGCCTCAGCAGTATTAACTTTCACTGATTTTTTAATATTGCTCACTGCTAGTGAAAATTATTCATTCCTAAAGCTGTTTGTAGTGGTTTTCTTTTTTTTTCTGGGGAATGTACATCTGCCAAATGCACATTCTCTTTATAGCAATACTGCAGAGACCTCTATAATCTCTCTCAGTATTCTGAAACAGATCGTTAGAGCTATCCCAACAAAACTCTGCTTCAAAACAATGTTAGTGCAAACACATCTTCCGTTAGCCACACCAGCAGTTTTTACCCTATCGTGTTCCTAACATCTTCTCTCAGCACTGAAGTTCTTTTTAAGTGTACTCGAATTAATCCTATTCTTGGTAGACAATAACTACTTTTGGTTTTCTGAATCTTCTCATGCCATGGGACTGCTGAGTCCTATTAAACATACAGCTACAGAAAACACAGCATATTGCGGCCATTTCTAAAATAGTATTACACCAGAATCGCACATTTTTAAAACTAAGTTGAGGACAGGTGAGGTTATGGGGACATTACTGTTCCTTTGGTCACTAAACTTTAGTTATTTAATGAAATTAAATATTCTCGTTATTTTGAAGCATCAGAACTTAAAAATACGAGCAAGTCTGGTATTCAGATACTTGCATGTTCAGCTACTGGGTTAACTTCTGCTGTTTTGCCTACTAGTGTTTTGGCAAATTCCAACTTCCTAATCTGTAAATCATTTAAAGAAACCTGAGCTGGTAGGCTAACTACCATATGTAGCAGTACCATCATGTCTCCACCACGGAGCTTTACCAGAACAGTTTCACCTAACACTTTTCCTGCCTCATAGCAGATGGCTGTTTAACTTGATCGTTGTTGCATTCCTTACACTGAATTCTATCTGCACTTTTTAATAGGATTTTTGAGAAATCTATTTTGTGGAACAAAACAATTCTATCTGCACTTTTTTATAGGATTTTTGAGAAGTCTATTTTGTGGAACAAAGCGGCAAAGAAGTGTGCTTGTTTCTGAAATCACAGAACGAACGGAGTAAATACAAGATTGTTCACTTCTTTAAAATATCACTGTATATACGTACTACGTCATTTCTGCACCACATCCTTGCAGGGAAACTAAAATAACTTACTTTTTTCAAGGACAGTGGTATTACCTACGGTGCCTCTGTTCCTAGATTTGGTAACAAAATTCGTAATGAACATTTACGTTTAAACATTAACAGTGCAAGGTCTGGGCACTATTAACTACCCA
Organism: Ibidorhyncha struthersii; assembly: GCA_013398815.1. NCBI lineage: Eukaryota > Metazoa > Chordata > Aves > Charadriiformes > Charadriidae > Ibidorhyncha > Ibidorhyncha struthersii. The sequence continues at coordinate 26,117 of VZSZ01000269.1, forward strand.
ATGTAGCAGGAAATGTGAGGCTGCAAGCGTTCAAATCTGAAAATGTTGGGTACGTAACAGATTTTCTGGGGATTTATACTATGGATGGAATGCGTGTTACTGATGTGTTAGTTTTGAATGTTATACAGGTTTTTCCTATTAATTCCTCTCTTCTTTAAGGTTCTGTGCAGTTTGTGCTGTAGGTATTCGTAGTTCTAGTTTGATATATAGTTGTCTATATACTGATATAGACTATCCCGCTCCTCTCTTGGAATTAAGCTTCTCCTTCAACAATACCAGTCAACAGCCATGACCGGAGGCAGCCCATCATCTCGGCGACTGATTCCCCTCTCACCTGCATTAGTTGCACCTACCAAATATTCCACTCCAATTTAAAATAAGGTTGAGGCCAATTACACTCAGCCCGTGTTTCCAAGGGCCCATCTGGATCTCGCCTTGACCGGTGCAAATGCCCATTCTTAGTACCAGTGCAACTGCCCTAACACACACGGGACGTGGGATGAGAATCCCACAAGCAGAACCTCCACCTCTGGGAAGTCATTCTCTGTTCTAACTCGCAAGGTCTCTCCACTCTATAAAGAATGATTACATAATCATAAAGAATTTCTAAAGTTAATTTATAAACAAGAATTGCATCTACCCAGGTCTTTTATGTTCTAGCAATTCACAAGCTACTAACACAAGGCCGTTTTCCTCTCATATTTAAACTGCTCAGACATAGTCTCCTCATCCTAAAGATTTCCTTTGCAGTTAATTAGTCATTAATCATCACAGATATCCTCTTAAGCAAAGCATGAAACTTTTGAGTTGTCATGAATCCCTGCTGCAAGCTAACAGCTGTCACAGCAGCTTTCAGGATGGTTTATCAATGGAGATGCTAAAGAAAATAACCTGATGACATACACGAACGTAACAGGTAATTAATCTGGAGACACTATCCAGGATCCAAGCCAGAGGTGAGAGTGAAATCTCTAAGTTGAAAACTGCTGCAAAAATTACCTCTACAAGACGCAACTTTCTGAAATACATACCTATTTATACTCCTGTCACCGCTGACGATAGTATTTTTACAGTTCATAAAACATGGCCAAGAAGTTAATATCTAAAAAAATATACTCCGTTCTTTTGCAAACCCTAAGAAAAGGTCATTCCTAGATCAGACAGATCACAGAATTGACCTTTTTTGTGCTACTGTCAGGTGATGGGGAGGGAAGAGGAGGAAAGACAAAAGAGATCATCTGAACTGATGAGTCTCAACTTACACAGCACAGAGGAAGGAGTGGAGTGGGAGAGCTCAGACTCAAGTGAATGACTCTCCGAGTTTGCATTTTTCATGGACTTGCCCGCTGAATTGATGGAAAGAAACACAACGTATGAACAAACAAAGATGAAGAGGTAGAGTGTGATCAGACTCCTCAGCAGGCACTGGCAGCAGGAGCGGCCGCTGGGGCACGGCAAGGGTGGTGACCAGTGGGATGAAGAAGCAATGGAAGAGGAGTAGTGGTGGGTGGAACATAACCTCTCCATGTCACCCTCCTTTGTGAGAGCTGTATGAGGGTCAAGTAGAGGTGAAGGGAAAAAAAGAAGAAGGAAAAAAAAAAAAAAAAAGAGAAGGCCAACAGAAAAATAACGATAATTTAATTACAAGCAACGAGAACTTATAAAATCTTTGAGCAGACAAACAATGTTAATGACGTTCTTTTGGGAGGCAGCGTGGGTGCCCAAGAACAGTTGTAAAGGTTGTAGCCATAAATGACTCTGTTCAGATGCCAGCGCAGATTTATCCCTCTATCCAGTACTGAGATATACAGGGTTTTGAAAGAGCTTTTTTAAAAAAAGTTCTTAGAAATTTGAAGGCTTTTCTTCAGGAAAGTATGTTCCAAACAGATTAGTTTAAATTGGTTTCTTTCTACTGTTAAATAAAATTAAAACAACAGATATAAAATGAAATAAATTAGCAAAATATATGAAAATTCATGCCTCCTGAATGGCTCATGTTTTGAAGCAATGTACATTACTGATGTATTAAGTAGCACAGATTCGCCAGAATTTACCTAATCTGTAAGTGCCCGATAACGCAGCAATTTTTCCCCTCGGGAATTGTCACTCTTACTAGCGCTTTCATCAATTCATCTCCAGAGGCAAAAAAATACCATAAGAAATCTAGATTTCCTGACCATGATAAATTTAACAACTCGGCTTTATAAAAGTTTGTGTGCATTGCTGGCAAAAATAACCATGGTATTCTACGGCATTATTGAAAAAAACGTATCCACCTTGTATCAAAGAGATGCTGCCCAAGAGTTCCAGTTGCATCACTACAGGAAGGTGAAATCCTACAAGCAATCCCAGAAGGCAGCATTGCCTACGGTCCAGTTTTCCATATATTCTTCTTGTTCACTCCTCTCCTTATACTCCTCTGACTGTCATGCAGATAAGCCCATGATCAATGGTTAATGTCAGAAATTTATGTCAGCAAGGAACCTTCAAGTAATTTCAGATTCAAATTCTAGAATTAGCTTATTCCTTGAATTATTAAAGCTCACTATTGTTTGCCAGTCACTGTTCCCAGTAAAAGAAATATGTTCCAGTCCTAAAAGACATAAACGCATACATAAGCAAGGCAAAGTTACAGACACTAGGATTTTCAATAAATAACAAATTGAAAGTAAGCCTGATTTTACTGTCTTCAAGTTAAAACATCAGCCTTCAGAAGTGAAAACAGGGTGAGATCCTGACACGAAGAGAATACTTTATGCATTCCCTGACAGATATGAGGTAAGAATCTGTTCCTAAAACCACATTTGTGACAGCTGATTTAAGACTTTTTTTTTTTTAATCGCTACCTTTCTTAATGAATCATAACATTTGTAATACTTCATACAGACATGCATATGCGCACACACACTCCCACAGGGCACACAAAACACCAGCTATGCTGGAGATATTATATCCCACACAGACTCACATCATCCACACAACTTTAAAGAGCCAAACCAATAAAAAATAAGAAAACCACCTGATGCAGAGTTGAATGTTTTAAATATGCCTGGGCTGGTAGTCTGTACAAAGGAAGGAACCTTGTATGTGTTTGTGCGATCTAGGCACGGTTTTAGAATAATTGGAGGAGGAATAAAGTGCATAGATCACACGCCTTGGTGCATGAGAGTCATTCCCCATCCCTGGAGGGGTTCAAGGCCAGGTTGGATGGGGCTTGGAGCAACCTGGTCTGGTGGGAGGTGTCCCTGGGCAGGGGGTTGGAACTGGATGATCTTTAAGGTCCCTTCCAACCCTAACCATCCCATGATTCTATACTGCAATACTATAAAATGTACGCTGATACGACTCTGCAGTTACAGAGTGGCATCCCCATTTCCCTTCCCCTTCGCAGGAAGGACAGAGCCTCTTCCCATGCTGTCAAGAAAAGCAAAAAGATTTTTAAGGTCCTTGATGACCTAAGGTGGGGAACATTCCTTCTAGATCTCAAATTTGGTGACAAGCATCATCTTGAGCATACGCAAAAGGACTCAGACAGTCAGTAATCGGAGGGAATTCTCTCTGCTTCCTCTGAAATCCATCCATCCCCATCAGTATCCTGTCTCCAGCTGCAGCCAGCAGCTGTTCCTCACAACAGAGCAGCTTCCTCACTGTTGTCCTAGAAAAATCTACATCCAGAAGTCAAGTTTGGCAAAGAGGGAAAACATCTTTCCTACGTGCCTTGCTACAGCACGAAGCTTGAGCTCATAATAACAAATAACAACCTCAGGGTTGCAGGACTGTCTATTCCCTGAGTCATTCTAGAAATTACACTCTTGGGGTACCGTTAGCTTTAATTTATAATAAAACAATCTGAAAAGCAGCCTCTGGTGGAAAGACTGGAAGTGTGAGAGGAATACTAAAATGCGAAAAACAAGCAAGCGTGCAAGCAATTAACGACGGGGAGATTATATTTGTTTTTTAAATAAGCCAGAAATGAAATCCCCATACGCTGGAATAAGCTGTGCTCCTGGCGAAGAAGGTGGTGGTACCACTGGGTGTTAGGCCACGGACCTGACAGGAACAGGTTATATCGTGACCATCCCAGATATCAGCAGTCCAAACCGTCATTCCCGGTGGGGAGGAACCATCCCACCTTCCCACCACAGGAGGTGAAGAGCAACACCCCACTCGCTCTGCCGCCTTTTCTGCAAGCACAGTTAACGTCTTTCAGCTCCTCCTCCTGCAGTCTCCAGAAAATCGGCAATGTTGTGCTCTCTCTGCGGGACAGCCTCATCTCATCTGCCCGGCTGACCCACTTCATGCCCTTTGTATCACTATCACGTAGCAACGGATCAGGAACCTACAAATCACAGAAAACTTTCACCCTCTAAAGGTTTGACATCTGTAAAAGCAAAGGGGCGGACACACCCAGCATCTCGTCTCTCCGACCTGCGATTATGGCAGGATCCTCTTTTCTGGTTTGGGAATAAAGTACATCGCGGCCATCCAATCTGTGATACCACAGAATCATATAAAAGAATCAGGCAAAATGTATTCGCTGTTGTTTTTCCTTGCAATTGTATTCCTGAGATACAATTCTGTGCGCTAAGCTTCAGAGAGAATTTTGTAAAACTCCTAATGTTATAACATCACGTGCTATCACCACGCAGAGGCCCTATAATTAAATTATTCATTTAATGAGGTTAGTTGCTAAACTACACATAATGGTTTGAGGGAAGAAATACAAAGTGTTATGAACAAAGGTAAATTACACTGCATTTTCCTCTGCATCAGCTGCAGATACCTGTAATTGTTCTCCAAGCCATTACTCCGCATTAACTCAAACCGCTATCAGTAGGTTGTTATTTAAAGTGAGCGGGTGATGCCTGTTAACGCAGCCAAGACTTTGTTCAAGCGGAGGTGAAATGATTCACTGAAACTTTGAGAACAAAGCGTCAGCATCGGTGACTTAATTAGAGCTCAGCGCAGCTCATACCGCACTCTCGGTCACAACTTACAGCCGCATCGCTACGACCAGTGCATAGAAAAATCTCTCCACCGAGGGAACACCAACTATGCATAAAGTAGAGAAAATTACTGCAGACTGTAGATATTAGCTGGTACACCAACCGAGATCCTCAGCCTTGCCGAAAGCAGCGCGCCGAGCAGCAGCAGACACAGGATGCCGGGCTCTGCCGTGACATAAACGTCCCATACGCAGCATCATATCTAAATCTGCGCTTCCAACACGGCGCCCCTTGGCCAGCTGCTGCCAGCAGGCTGCGCTTTCGTGCTGACACTGGCAATTCACGGCCCCGGCAGCAGAGGGATTTTTATCAAACACGCAGAGCACCTGTTCTACCCGTCAGAAACGAAGCGCGAGGTATTTTTCCTACAATTCTAACTACTTTATGTTGGAATATCTTCTAAATTCTAAAATGCTCCTGTGCTCTTCAGAGGCCAATGAAGATTTAGCAGATTCAAGTCTGTATTTTAGGGTGAATACAGTCTTTTAACAGTAACGCATTCTATTACTTCCAACATGAAGCAAACCCCGTGCTCACTAATAATTCGCTTTTCTTTTCCATTTCCACATTTTATGTTTACTATCATCTCTGGCTTGTGTTTCACCTGTACATATAACACTCCTCTTTGAGGCTGAAACCCAATCTTTTCTGTGAATCAGAGATACACAAACCTAATCCTCTTTTTTTTAAAAAAACCCTTTGTTTTAAAACACAATGTTATTGAACTAAGTATGAGTAACATCACAGTGTAATATTTAGAGGGGAGAAAAATGGAAACAAAGACAGTATCTGTGAAGTTACAGAACTAATTTTATACAAAAATTATTGATTTTAGTTTTTTAGCGAATAAGAGAAGAGTAAAATAAGTGTATGGACAGAACAAAAGAGAAATGTGAAAAAACACTGGCATCTGAACAGAACAAAAATTAAAACAGTGACATCAAAAAAAAAAAAAAAAAGCAAACCCCAAACACAAAGGCATGCTAAAAGTACATAAACTAAGTAAGAGTTACAAAGCACTGACTTATGCAGCTTTAATCTACTACTATTATTACTGGAGCTGGCATCTTAGTTAATAAGCAGTAACTTTATATTCCTCATTCCAAAACATCATGGCAAATGGTGTTTTGGGAAATGAAAAGTCAAAGGTAAGTTGGAAACATGTCAGAAGTAGGACAGAACAGCATAAAGGTAATTTATTTTAAACAAGGAAAAATAGCGTTCTCTCTTCAGATTCATTAGGAGTTTCTGCGTTTAATGACCGAATGAAATACATTCACATAACTCATGTTATTGCTTCTCCAAATGCTTCAAATTTAAAATCGTACCTTTCACATCCTCATCTTCAATGGTTGTATTGGAACTCTCTGTCGATTCCTGTTAAGAAGTAAATATAAGTAGAATGTATAAAACAAGCCAAGCCTTATTTGCGTGCCTTTGGAAATGACAGTCAGTTACAGATACCATGCAAAGCCTCGAAGCAGGGTGGGATGGAATTCACAGACAAATGGTCACACACTGATTAAGACATTTCCACCCAAAACTGATGTCAAACATTGCCATTCTCTATAGTGGGGACCATAAATACATTTCCTGCTGTCTGATGCTTTTACTTCACAGGAATGTAAAAGAAACTTTGTTTTCTTTAACGTCCGACTGTACAAAGTCCATGTGAAATGTTAAACGAACTACCTCAGCCAAGTAGGAGAGCTTGCCATTTTAAGCTTAGTGATTAAACCAACTGTGCAAAATCAGTCATTCCCTTCCAACTTTTAAATAGGCAGACTTGCGTGCGCTACAATTTACAACCGTTTTTCTGCTCACACGACTTATGCAGTGTATATTAAAATAAAGTCTCTCAGTGATTTTAAGAATACTGGATCAGATTATGTCATTTTTATACTCTTTTTGTGATAAAATTTAGAGAAGGAGATGAAGAATTGCTAACTATATGGTAACGACTTTGACAAACTAAGATATCTTTGTAGTTGTATTCTTCAAACAACCAGTCATGTAGAGGAATGACTCATCTATCAGACAGTTTATACTTAAGCCACCACACTGTTAAAAAGGCAAGGATTCTGTATCTCAAGTCTTTCATGAATTACCAGAAACATGAAATATTATGGGCAAATTCAACAGGGCACTGTCAAATCTAATAGGTACGGTTTTAGAAAGCTAGAAAGTTTTTAAACTTGATTTTTTTTTATCTTTCTTGAATAGTAGAATCAATATAATTTTGTTTGTTTGTTTTTTTTTTAATTCACAGCTCAATAGCAAAAAGGATTAACTGGTCTATTTTTACGTGAGAGAGAAAATAGGACTGGTATTGTATTTAACTCTTAAAAGGATTTTACAATTAAATAATAAAAGGTAAATTTGACAGTGCCCTTTATTTACTGTGTCCTCACGAGGCTGAGCCGAAGGAATGTTCAAAACGGTTAATGCATTACTTAGACCTTAAAAAACACCCAAAACGCATGTGCATTCATAAATAAAACTACATGAATTAATTCACAGGCAAACAAAACTGAACAAGTCACCATGCTTCCCCTGAACTGGCTGGTGTTAGACGTTTCACTCTGCACAGATGTATCATGCTCTATCACTTGAAATATTAGATAAAGTACTTGAAGTATTAGATAAAGTACTTATGAGTAAACAAAACGCCCACACAAATACAAGTTGTAAACACCATGCACAAGCTCACACGGCAGATGAAGCATCCACTCCAGTTGCCATACTATAACGATCAGTCTTTCAGACAAATTTAGGAGTAACTCTCCGCATTAAGTGGTTTGCTTGTCTGCTGTGACCTTTTGGGACATTGAGTATCTTAATTGCTACGATGATACAATAAAGTCAAGTAGATGTAGTCACGCCAATATTTTATCTGGGTTTTCTGGTCTTTAGTGGACTTCAGCGACAAAGATTAGACCAGTGTTCAAACACAGGCTGTTTGTTGCCTATGAGTTTTGAACTTGGGGAGCTGAAGAAGTAATAACATGAAAATAAAAGCTCTATGTTCGACAGATGCAAGGGACGTAAAGGAACGGGATACACGAGCACAATACACACCATCAGCCTTTCATGCTTGAGAAATGTCTGCATGCGTTATTTTTTCACTCGGATTCAATCCTTCTCATATGAAATAACCACAAGTAGTTAAGACTAGATAAATGAAATGTCATTTCTTTAAGTCAACACTGTAAACAGTGACATTTTTGGTTGAAGAGTAAATTCTTTCCAGGAAAACTAGGAACATGTGTTATATGTAAATGATGATATTTCCTGGCCCTTTTCAAGTCCATGCATGAAAAAAACAAAACAAAACACGTTTTAGGAATCAGCTGCCAAACGCAAACATCACAATACACAAGTAAACAGAAAAGAGCATGAAGAAAGTGTATAAAAAAAAATAAATCAAAAGACCTCTTTGTCACTTGAAATGTTAATTTTTTTTTTTTTTTTTTGAAACTGCTCAGTGATGTTACGGAAGAAAACCAAAGTCCTGTGCAAAACACACGTCACAACACGGTGTATAAGCATGCTGCAAAACAGCAGATGGGATAAACTGAAAGGACATCTTTATCGAAGGTGACAACTGCACATGAAACTCGTCAGGAAAATCTCACCACGCTCTGAGAACAGCATTCTTTGGTTTTACTCAGACCGCAG